>JAJGRX010000558.1:0-43401 GCA_025461125.1 Carex kokanica | reverse complement strand
TTTTTTTTAATCTCAAACAATCAGGATCGGTTGTGAAGCTAAGAACCGATCCTGATAATTATCAGGATCGGTTGTTTATTAGAACCGATCCTAATAGTTTTTTCTCTTTTTTTAATTATATCAAAATAAAGGTATGAAATTCTAGTTTCCAGATAATATAATTTATCTATACAAAGATATTACAGATTGGTACAGTTTTAGTGATTAACTGACAGAGGTCAGAATTCAGAAAAGCTGAAATTCCAGTGAGCAGTCCTATAATTTTGACCAGATTCAAAATTCAATTTAGAGAAAATGGCTACATGGTATGAAAGTCTAGTTTCCACATAATATAATTTATCTATACAAAAATATTACAGATTGGTACAGTTTTAGCGATTAATTGACAGAGAACTCCTCAGGCAGAACTACGAAAAGTTCAAATTAGAGAAGTATGGTACTGCAAATCCACAACTCCAGAACAGCACAGAGTTTCATTTGAACCCATTGATCAAATTCAAGCCATCATCAAAAGCAAAAGTAAAGATAATAACAAATATGAAATCAGTGACCAGAAAATAACAATTCGAAATGTCACCAATTTGTAATTTTTTTAAGTAATAGTAGAAATAAATGGCTGACAATAAATGAACGTTCGAAATGTCACTAAAGGTTGACAATAACTGTTATTTTTCAAGTGTTTTTAAATGTTCATCAAAACCTTCATAATTTGTTCTAATTAGATATACAGATTGATATACAAAAAATAATAAAAAGAACCTTATCAAGAAAAGAAAATATAACAAACAAAAAATTATCTAGAGTTCTTCTCTGGGTTGAAACATTTTGAGGACAGCCCTAGCCCCATCATAATCATTTAATGCAACCATCAGCTTTTTTAATCTCCGTGCCAAACCATGTACCTCATTCTCATCCACCCCCAATTTATGCTCCGATTTCAAGCCGTAAATATTATTTACGGTTTGAATTCTTAATTCAAACCGTACAAAATATTTACGGTTTGAATTAAGAATTCAAATCATAAATAATATTTACGGCTAGGGCAGAAATAATTTTTTTACAAAATCTTAGTTATTTATATTAAAATAATTTTGTTTTTGGGTAAAAATAAAAATCACGGATAATTGTAATGTCATATCACTCTTAATAAGAAAAATTTCCTTGGTCTTTAATTGCATTTTAAAATTATTACAGTTGTCTATTTGGTTTTTCTTATGTAGGGTCTCATTTTAATAATCACTTATAGCAAACTTCATATAGTAAGTATGGTTCTGAAACTCAGAATCAGAATCGGAATCGGGTTCTTGACCATGGAATCAGAATCGGATGAATCGGCCGAGTTGACTCAGAAACTCGAATTTTTTTGATAGAAACTTGTTTTGTAGCCAAAAAGTAGGAAACATTGGTAAAAAAATAATTTGTAGAAAAACTATATTAAAACAAAATATTACACTCAAATAATCCACTAATTATATAATATAATCATAGAAGGAAAAATTAGAATCGGAATCGGGATCGGTCTTTTGACCGTGGAATCGGAATCGGGTGAATCGGTCAGAATCGGATCGGAAAATCGGAATTTTTTGCCAGAAGCTTGTTTTATACTAAAAATATAGGAAAAAATTGATAAAAAAATAATTTGTCAACAATTTCTATTTTGACAAATAATTACAATCAAATAATCCACTAATATAATATAATACAAGCATTACAACTAAAAACACACTCTTTGATATAATACAAATTACAATTGTTATATATAAATTAATGTTGTTTTCTAACAACAAAGGTTGTATAGTGTGGTGGTAGTTTGCTTTGGTTGCTTAACTAGAAGTCATAGGTTCGATTCACGTAGAGCTCAAACAATTTTGGAGTTTGTTTAATTTACGTTTTGATGGAATCGTCCATTTCGGTCGAAATTTGGCTGGAATTGAGTCGAAACGTCTGAAATTAGATGAAATCTACACTAACCGCGTACCATCCGCTCCGGAACGGCCGATTTTTCCTTCTATGAATGTAATACAAGTATTACAAATAGAACACACTTTTTATTGCCAGAATCTATACAGAGCTGGCTAGATCATCTCATTGTCCTTTGTATTAAAATACGAATGGAGATATTGTTATACAAAGCCAAAAAATGAAGACATTAATGTAGTGTCCAATGAAAAATTATTAACATTCTCATATCCAACAACATATGGATTATAAATAGATGTTAATTATGTAATTTTTAAACATATTAACTTTGTTATCAATTATGTAATATTTTATTGTTTATGCATTTTTTTTGTTTGTCAATGCAGTCAATTCATGATTATTAATAGATACAATGAATTATATATTGGCGAAAAGCTCAATCAGTTTCTTTCCTTTCAGTCGGTTATTTTACAATGCACTTATCAACCACCAGAATTTGGAACGTATAGTAATTAATTCGCTGGTGGTTTTTGGTTTCATGCTCATTATCTATTGGACATTATTCTCATTTCATTGAGTAAGAATTTAAAAATAATTGAAAAAATTGTTGACTCGGTCAGACACGCCCAGACTCGTCCAGACTCGGGTTGACTCGGCCGAGTCAAACACTATTCAACCGAGTTTTGCTGAAAAAATCGCATGGGCGCGAGACTCGGGTAAAACTCGGACCGGACATGGCCGATACCGAGTTGACTCGGACTCGTCCGAGTTTCCAAACCATGATAATAAGGATAGCGTGTATTATGCTTACTAAAAGGGTTTGGGGAGTACAACTCCAAAATCTATCGGATAACGACGAATCGAAACCGTTAAAACCAATTTACTTAATTAGTAATGCGTGTACAAAGTTTTGAAATTTTCACATTCATTTAGTACAGAGTGATCAAGCGGTCAAAAATAATTTGCTGGACTTCGATATAAGGTACCAAATGTGCCTCCTTACAAGCAAACACATACAACTTGAATAAAATTTGTTGGGTACAAGCAAACACATAATATAGTTGTAAGAATAATACACGCCTATTATGACCTCTTACAAGCAAACCCATTAAATGGTAAGAGTAATACACGCCTGTTAGGACCTCTTACAAGCAAACACATAAATAAAAAGAGAAAAAAAAAAAAGGAGAGAAAGATAGATTGAAAACAAAGAAAAAGATATTAATATATATAAGATCAAGTAGGAGAATAGTTGTACTAATCCCTAACAAGTTGCATGTGCAATTCTTGCTCTTTTGACGACCAGGATAACAATTACTATGGCAAATCCGGTACCGAATCCCAATCCAACGAAAAGGCACAAGAGAACAATTGCAGTCATTTTCTTAGTAGGTTTTGTGCAAGGAGAGGTTGAATTGCTTCCAGGACTTGTGACATTGCACAACTTAGATAATGGCACACCGCATAATCAAGGGTTCCCTTCATACGATGAATTGTCGAATGCCAGGAACTGGCTAGATTGCGTGATTCTCCCAACCAGATGGTTAAATGAGAGATTCAAGATGAATAGAAAACTTAGGGAGGTTAGTTCTTGTGGAATCTCTCCAGAGAGTTGGTTCCAAGATAGGTCCAGTGACTCGATTTGCGTCAAGCGTTCAAGTTGAGGCGGAATGGATCCAGTAAAAGCATTATGTGACAGGTTTAGTGCATTTATTCCTCTGAGCTCGCCAATCGTCTTAGGAATATCACTAGTGAATCTATTTGTTGATTTACACATCATTAAATTAGGCAAGTTATTCTCTAGTGTAATTAGTGCCCCTTTATTTGTGACAGTAATAGAGATCCCATCAATTTCAAAATAAATTAAAGCAATGGACCAAGGACTTTACCAAAAACTGCATCCGAGGATAAAATATGCATGGACCTAAAATTTCTGAACCAGAGTGGTGGTAAACTTCCATTGAAGTTGTTTGAATCTAGATCAATCATTCTTAACAATTGGAAAGGAGAATTCATTTTTCCAAAATTTGAAGGAAGGTCTACTACACCATAGAATCTATTGGACCTTAGAATAATGACTTGGAGATTTGGAGGCTTCCCTAGTGAAAACGGGAAAGTGCCACCTATCTGGTTGTTCCCTATATCAAGGAGGGACAAATCTTTACACCTTGTTAAAGATCTAGGCAAATAGCCTTCAAGATTATTGCTGTTCAGATCCAATATGATGAGCGCCCAAAGACCTGTTTATGTGATGTGATAGTGTTCCAGAATTAGCGAAATCCATTTGAATCTGGTAGAAACAGCAGAAGAGTAGTAAATGGTGGATTATGAAATTAATTTGTATAAAAACCCAGCTATAAACAGTACATGTAATTTGTTCATGCATGTTGACTGAGAAAGTCATTTAGAGCAGTTAGGCCATTCAATGTGAACATTGTTTGGTTAGGCTCACATTGACTTGGGTCAACCCAGCCTTTTTTACCATGAAGGTCACTCCAAAGAAAATGCTTTACGACAATCATCACTGGCAAACAATAATTTAACAATAAAAAACATAAATATTCCAAAAAACTTCCTTCATATGACATCATCATTTATTGGAAATTATTCAAAGATATTCTATATTATAAATAGCGCAGCATTTTTTGTATGTTTTGTTCTTATAATATTCGTGATATTCTTGAAAGTTTGCCATATATTTGTATGTTCTACATATTGTTCTCAACATGCAAGCTATAATATCAATTATTTGCAGTATGAATTACAAACAAATTGTTCCAAAAAGCACAACATTAAATAATAATAAATCAAAATGAGTGACATTTTTGTAACTTTTTCCAACAAAAAGTATTTAGCACTGACGAATGAGTGGGTTTATTTAGTCATAAATTATGTAAATTGGGAGCCCAACAAAGATCTTTATGAGTGCGTTACCTTCTTCGTGGGCGTCACCATCTGCACCAACCCACTTGTAATGTGAATGATGAACGTTCAAAGGTGCGTTACAACGAATATTGACACTCACAATGCGAAGACTCACTCGGTCTTTAGCAAATTTCTTTCCAAAATTTTAGCAATAATTCTCACAATCAAGTTTATTTTTTCTTCAGAATAAGTCATAATAATTGTAATGTCATATCACTCATAATAAGAAAATTTTCCTTAGTCTTTAATTTCATTTTAAAATTGTTTCAGATGTCTATTTGGTTTTTCTTATGTAGGGTCTCATGTTAATAACCACTTGTAGCAAATTTCATATAGTAAGGATAGCATGTATTATGCTTATTAAGAGGGTTTGGTGAGTATAACTTCAAAAATCTATAGGATTTACTTTAAACGACGAATCCAAACAAAATGCTTTACGACAATCATCACTGGCAAACAAAATTTAACAATAAAAAACATAAATTTTCCAAAAAATTTCCTTCATATGACATCATCATTTATTGGAAATTATTCAAAGATATTCTATATTATAAATAGTGCGGCATTTTTTGTATGTTGTGTTCTTATAATATTCGTGATATTTTCGTTAACTTGAAAGTTTGTCATATATTTATATGTTCTATATATTGTTCTGAACATGCAAATAAAGGTCAAAATCTGCTAAAAAAAGCTATTATACAAATATCAATTACATTTGCAGTAAAAATTACAAAGAAATTGTTCGAAAAAGCACCACATTAACTAAAAATTACAAATATCAATTATATTTATATGTTCTATATAGTGTCTGGTCCGTAAGAAACCAACCACCAGAGAATTTAATATTACTATGTTATTCTTGGGTAATTTCAAAAAGGCAGTGTACTGAGTTTCTCTAGGCAGTAGGCACTGTACTGAGTTTCTGAAGAAAGAGAGATTCTATCTTTAGGAGGGTTTTAACAAGAAATAATGAAAGAACGAAAGAAATAGTGCCAGAAGTTGAAAGTCATTGGTGAATCCGATGTAGCAAGAAAAGCAATGATGAAGGAGAGGAATTAATTAATTGTACACTGAAGCTCTATCATGAGAAATTGCTTGGTTCATCATGTGAGGCGTCATGGACCCTGTTCATGGATGGATATGGTGAACATGTTGTAGCCTATGTATGTAGGCTTAAAGAAAAAAAAAATACTTGAAAAAAGACTTGCAAGTGCATTTGACAGGAACATAAGTTATCAGCGGAAATCAACGGTTCACGTTTGAGTTAATTTCGAACGGATTAGGTCCAGTTTGAGTTTGGTTTGAATTAATTTCGAACGAACTCAATTTCAAATCGAATTTTTTACGAACTTTTTTGAATCAAACTCGAATCGAATTACGAACTACGAATTTTTTGTGCAGCCCTAAAGAAAATATCATCTAAACAATTTTTTAGGCAAACAAAAAATAAAAAAGAGAAAATTTGTTTTGGGGCCCTTAAACTTTCATATTTTCTCCAACACCTCTTATTGTTTGCAAATTTGGAATGATGATATTCGAGTAGAACTAAGGTGTTCTTAAGCTCACCAAGTTTTTTTTGTGAGCTTAACTAAAAAATCTATCGGATTGAATTCAAATAACACATCCAAACCGTTGAATCCTCAAGCGGATTGTGAGCTTAACTCACCAAATCTTCACGAGTGATGCATGTACATGTCAAATTTATAATTTTTCGAACTAGTTTAGTATAAAGTCAAGTGGTAAAAAAATGATGAAAAATGAACTCATTAAAATTAACTTATAAATCATCTTTTTTTTTACCGCTTGACTTCATACTAAATTAGTTCCAAAATTTAAAATTTGACATGTAAACGCTTGGATGTGTCGTTTGAAGTCAATCCGATAGATTTTTGAGTTAAGCTCACAAAAGGACTTGGTGAGCTTAAGAACACTTATTCTACTCGTGATATTCTAACACATGAGTAGGGTTAAAATGCCATATTGTTTGTGTTCCAATCATGTTTCACATGTTTATTTCTATTTTTAAAATTGAAAAAGTCAATTCATACCACTCAACATGATCTTCTTATTAAATTGTGCTTGGAGATCAAATTTTATAATTTTTGGAAATTATTTACAAGATGGTCCATAATTTTGTTAAAAACAATGATTATGTATCTATCTAAAAAAAATAGTAAAAAACTTCCAAAAAGAATATAAAATTTGGTCTCCAAACACATTTTCAAACTAAGATCATTTTGAGTAGTTTGGATCGACTATTTGAACTTTTAAAAACATACAACTAAGACATTTTAACCCAAACAGATTATCATTAATTAATCATGGATGCTAGCTATTAAATATTATATATTAATAACTGTTATATCTGATTCATGGATAAAATCCTGAGAACTAAAATATATATATACAAACATTTTTCTCAAATAGGAGCAAAATTTGAACATTCCCTGTTACCATTTTTTTTTATCAGAAAAACATAGTGCTTTGATATCTGTGTGGTTCATCCAATTTTAATTAAGTTTTATTGTGCCTCAAGCACATTGCACATATTTGTTTTTGTTTGCCAAATATTTGTGTTATATGATTGGAATATACAAACATTGTCATAGTTCCTTATTGAATTACTAAATATTTGTGTTATATGATTGAAATATAGAAACACTGTCATAGTTCTTGAATTACTATAAATACACGTAATTTAAAAAAAATGGATTACTAAAAATAAAAGAAATGTTGCACATAGGCCCTTAGATTTACCTGTTTGCGTTTCCTTTATGCAATTAAGCTTCACATGCATTTGATAAAAAAAGATAAGCACAAAAATAAGATTTAGTTTTCAGGAGTTGGAAGGAAACCATCACAATTTTTCACACAACAAATTCATAGTTCCCTATTGCTAGTTAAAGTCATACAATCAAGCAATAATAAGTCCTAATAATATCTAACAAGATATTAATACCAAATCAAAAGTAATACATTTATGTCAGTCAATATTTGCATGAATCAGAGATTTTCATGCCAGTATCTGACACTGCCAGTATCAGTCAGGGGAAATGAAACTCCATGTAATCCTTTTTTGCTCCAGCAGGTGGGCTGATATAAACCCAAAGCAACGATATAACAATCGAAAGCAGGCCCGACCAAACGAACACAATTGTCGGTACCTTCCCTCTTCGCCCCATCAGCCCCTTTGCAAATGGATACAAATGGCACAGTACCCAGAAACTAAAGAACACCCCACAGAGCAGTTTACTCCATCTCGGAAACATACTGTAAACTGTTCTCATAACTGCTACTGCTATTGCGATTGCATTAACCATCATGATCGTGACTGGTGGCACCATCAGAAAACTCCATTTGACTATGTATAGGTCAGCGTATAAGTCGTCAGTGTCGTCTCCTGCTGATTTGGTTGTCAGAGTGAAGGATATGTCGACACCAGCTATCACTTTTAAAAGGCCTTGTAGAACCGCTGCTGGGTGTGCACTGGTGCCACCAATCAGCCAGAACTGTTCATTACGCCACCACTCGTGGAGTGTTATCCCGCTCCACTTTATCTCCAGCAATGCCAAGAGGCACATAGTGGTAGTGATTATCAGGAGAAATACCAGAAAGGTTACATTTAGACTCTGTACTATGAATTTACCAATGAACAGAGAAACTGCCGGTAGGATGCAGTAGAGCAGGAGAAACACTGATGTGAAAGGATACATTGCTCCGTTGAAGTAAGAAACCCGCTGTAGAAATTTCATGCGGGGAGATGCAAAGAGAGCGTTGTTTCGGGAGAAGAATATCTCGACTGAACCCGTGGCCCACCGGAGAACTTTGTGGAGCCGGTCAGTGAGGTTGATTGGTGCGGTCCCACGGAATGCATCCCTACCGGCAGTTACACAGTAAACCGACCTCCAGCCTCTGTTGTGCATGCGGTAACCGGTTACCACGTCCTCAGTTACCGACCCGTATATCCACCCGACCCGACGACCCCACTCGGTGCGGTCTTCATAGAAGCATGAAATCACATTGATTGCCTCAGCAACAGTTGCAGCATCAAGTGGTTCCCGTGGTACAGCCAAGGCTCCAGCCGGGCGGCCTTGATGGGTCCCGGGCATATCCTGCAGCAACCGACCTTGAAACTCGGCCACTGGTATCGACGCAGCCAGAGCAGCCGAGCTGCCGAATTGTTTGGGCAGAAGCGAGGCCGACTCGATATCGTCATCCACTTCACTGTTTGCACCAGCAACACTGCCATTTTGAATCATAACCTCGTCTTCTCTCTTTCTGTCATGTTTCTTTCCCATGGTTTTCTGCCGTTTAAAAAACAGCTTGATTTTCCTCCTACCAAACCATCCCAAGTGCTCGGCTGCACGTGGCGGGTTGAACCTGTAAAGCACTGTCCTTCTAAAAATGCACCCGTTACCGACATACATGAGTCCCTGAAGCCCATCCATGGCCCTCATGGTTACATCGAAGAAAACAAGGTTGTGGTTAGCGTACCGGTCACTGGGATCAATGCCTTCAAACCGCTGCGGGAACTGCACGTAGCAGATGCAGTCCCCACCACGGTCAATCATGAAGCATATGCCTTCACGGAGGGCACGTGAGTTGGCCACGTAATGATCACAGTCGAGGTTTAGAATGAATGGGCCATTTCACATCACTGCACTTGTGCGTACCAAAGCATTACTTGCACCGGCTTTCTTGTTGTGATCATAGCCTGGCCGAATTTCCTGTGAAACGTATACCAGCATAGGGAGACGCGTATCAACCCCACGTGTGTCAATGGAGCATGTGGTGGTTTCAGGCGAGGAATCACCTCCCATGACCTGAAATATAAGTCAAGATGTGGTTAATTCATAATCTGCTTGTGCTACATTTGAAAGTACAGTGGGAACAGAGTTTGATACTGGTAATAATTTGTTGAATAAATGTATGTACTACGTTGATTTCAGTTGTTGCATTCTGTAAATTCTGGTAATAACAAAAAACACTAGTTACTGAGATGTACTACTACTGTTTAAAAAAGGGTTTTGTTACTTGTTAGTAATGTCCACATAGCATGGTAAAATAGTAAAAAATAGTAAGAAATTCTAACCTGAATGATACCAGCATGGTCGCCTATTGAGTGATCGGGCTCAGCCGAAAGTCAATATTTGTTGAATAAATGCATACTTGATGCATACAAAGAAGAAGGATACCTCACCTGCAATATAAGAAAGCTGAGGGACCTTTCTGCAAACAAAAATCAGTTTTAAATTCACAATTAACACCTAAGTTTTTCTCAAATATATTTGCAATTGACACCTAACCACTAAGTTGCGGTAGTTAATGATGTTCTTATTTCGTAAATATTGACTTTCTTAATTCTTGCTCTAATTTTGCCATTTTCGTCATGCATAAATGAATTAAAATTCATTTTAATTGTTTCATATGTCTATTTGGTCTTTCTTATGTAGGGTCTCATTTTAATAATCACTTGTAGCAAATTTCATATAGTAAGAATAGCATATATTATGCTTACTAAGAGGGTTTGGTGAGTATAACTTCAAAAATCTATGAGATTTACTTTAAACGACGAATCCAAACAAAATGCTTTACAACAATCATCACTGGCAAACAAGAATTTAACAATAAAAAACATAAATTTTCCAAAAATTTTCCTTCATGTGACATCATCATTTATTGGAAATTATTCAAACATATTCTATATTATAAATAGCGCGGCATTTTTTGTATGTTGTGTTCTTATAATATTCGTGATATTTTCGTTAACTTGAAAGTTTGTCATATATTTATATGTTCTATATATTGTTCTGAACATGCAAATAAAGATCAAAATCTGCTAAAAAAAGCTATTATACAAATATCAATTACATTTGCAGTAAAAATTACAAAGAAATTGTTCGAAAAAGCACCACATTAACTAAATTCTCACTTGAGGATATGTGCACATGCTAATATCATAGGTGTCTGGTCCGTTAGAAACCAACCAGGAGAGAATTTAATATTACTATGTTATAATTGGGTAATTTCATAAAGGCAATGTACTAAGTTTCTCTAGGCAGTAGGCACTGTACTGAGTTTCTGAAGAAAGAGAGATTCTATCTTTAGGAGGGTTTTAACAAGAAATAATGAAAGAACGAAAGAAATAGTGCCAGAAGTTGAAAGTCATTGGTGAATCCGATGTAGCAAGAAAAGCAATGATGAAGGAGAGGAATTAATTAATTGTACACTGAAGCTCTATCATGAGAAATTGCTTGGTTCATCATGTGAGGCGTCATGGACCCTGTTCATGGGTGGATATGGTGAACATGTTGTAGCCTATGTATGTAGGCTTAAAGAAAAAAAAATACTTGAAAAAAGACTTGCAAGTGCATCAGACAGGAACATAAGTTATCAGCGGAAATTAACGGTTCACGTTTGAGTTAATTTCGAACGAACTAGGTCCAGTTTGAGTTTGGTTTGAATTAATTTCGAACGAACTCAATTTCAAATCCAATTTTTTACGAACTTTTTCGAATCAAACTCGAATCGAATTACGAACTACGAATTTTTTGTGCAGCCCTAAAGAAAATATCATCTAAACAATTTTTTAGGCAAACAAAAAATAAAAAAGAGAATTTGTTTTGGGGCCCTTAAACTTTCATATTTTCTCCAACACCTCTTATTGTTTGCAAATTTGGAATGACGATATTCGAGTAGAACTAAGGTGTTCTTAAGCTCACCAAGTTTTTTTGTGAGCTTAACTCAAAAATCTATCGGATTGAATTCAAATAACACATCCAAACCGTTGAATCCTCAAGCGGATTGTGAGCTTAACTCACCAAATCTTCACGAGTGATTCATGTACATGTCAAATTTATAATTTTTCGAACTAGTTTAGTATAAAGTCAAGTAGTAAAAAAATGATGAAAAATGAACTCATTAAAATTAACTTATAAATCATCTTTTTTTTTACCGCTTGACTTCATACTAAATTAGTTCCAAAATTTAAAATTTGGCATGTAAACGCTTGGATGTGTCGTTTGAAGTCAATCCGATAGATTTTTGAGTTAAGCTCACAAAAGGACTTGGTGAGCTTAAGAACACTTATTCTACTCGTGATATTCTAACACATGAGTAGGGTTAAAATGCCATATTGTTTGTGTTCCAATCATGTTTCACATGTTTATTTCTATTTTTAAAATTGAAAAAGTCAATTCATACCACTCAACATGATCTTCTTATTAAATTGTGCTTGGAGATCAAATTTTATAATTTTTGGAAATTATTTACAAGATGGTCCATAATTTTGTTAAAAACAATGATTATGTATCTATCTAAAAAAAATAGTAAAAAACTTCCAAAAAGAATATAAAATTTGGTCTCCAAACACATTTTCAAACTAAGATCATGTTGAGTGGTTTGGATCGACTATTTGAACTTTTAAAAACAGAGACAAAAATGCTACATTATTAAAACACGGAACCAATAAGACATTTTAACCCCGCCAGATTATCATTAATTAATCATGGATGCTAGCTATTAAATTTTATATATTAATAACTGTTCTATCTAGTTCTATGAATCATGTATGAAATACTGAGAACTAAAATATATACAGACATGTTTCTCAAATAGGAGCAAAATTTGAACATTCCCTGTTACCATTTTTTTTTATCAGAAAAACACAGTGCTTTGAATTCTGTGTGGTTCATCCAATTTAAATTAAGTTTTATTGAGCCTCAATTTATCTAGCACATTGCACATATTTGTTTTTGTTTGCCAAATATTTGTGTTATATGATTGAAATATACAAACATTGTCATAGTTCCTTATTGAATTACTAAAAATACATGTAATTTAAAAAAATGGATTACTAAAAATAAAAGAAATGTTGCACATAGGCCCTTAGATTTACCTGTTTGCGTTTCCTTTATGCAATTAAGCTTCACATGCATTTGATAAAAAAGATAAGCACAAAAATAAGATTTAGTTTTCAGGAGTTGGAAGGAAACCATCTCAATTTTTTCACACAACAAATTCATAGATCCCTATTGCTAGTTAAAGTCATACAATCAAGCAATAATAAGTCCTAATAATATCTAACAAGATATTAATACCAAATCAAAAGTAATACATTTATGTCAGTCAATATTTGCATGAATCAGAGATTTTCATGCCAGTATCTGACACTGCCAGTATCAGTCAGGGGAAATGAAACTCCATGTAATCCTTTTTTGCTCCAGCAGGTGGGCTGATATAAACCCAAAGCAACGATATAACAATCGAAAGCAGGCCCGACCAAACGAACACAATTGTCGGTACCTTCCCTCTTCGCCCCATCAGCCCCTTTGCAAATGGATACAAATGGCACAGTACCCAGAAACTAAAGAACACCCCACCGAGCAGTTCACTCCATCTCGGAAACATACTGTAAACTGTTCTCATAACTGCTACTGCTATTGCGATTGCATTAACCATCATGATCGTGACAGGTGGCACCATCAGAAAGCTCCATTTGACTACATATAGGTCAGCGTATAAATCGTCAGTATCATCTCCTGCTGATTTGCTTGTCAGAGTGAAGGATATGTCGACACCAGCTATCACTTTTAAAAGGCCTTGTAGAACCGCTGCTGGGTGTGCACTGGTGCCACCAATCAGCCAGAACTGTTCATTACGCCACCACTTGTGGAGTGTTATCCCGCTCCACTTTATCTCCAGCAATGCCAAGAGGCACATAGTGGTAGTGATTATCAGGAGAAATACCAGAAAGGTTACATTTAGACTCTGTACTATGAATTTAGCGCTGAACAGAGAAACCGCCGGTAGGATGCAGTAGAGCAGGAGAAACACTGATGTGAAAGGATACATTGCTCCGTTGAAGTAAGTAACCCGCTGTAGAAATTTCATGCGGGGAGATGCAAAGAGAGCGTTGTTTCGGGAGAAGAATATCTGGACTGAACCCGTGGCCCACCGGAGAACTTGGTGAATGCGTCCCTACCGGCAGTTACACAGTAAACCAACCTCCAGCCTCTGTTGTGCATGCGGTAACCGGTTACCACGTCCTCAGTTACCGACCCGTATATCCACCCGACCCGACGACCCCACTCGGTGCGGTCTTCATAGAAGCATGAAATCACACTGATTGCCTCAGCAACAGTTGCGGCATCAAGTGGTTCCCGTGGTATCGATGCAGCCAGAGCAGCCGAGCTGCCGAATTGTTTGGGCAGAAGCGAGGCTGACTCAATATCGTCATCCACTTCACTGTTTGCACCAGCAACACTGCCATTTTGAATCATAACCTCGTCTTCTCTCTTTCTGTCATGTTTCTTTCCCATGGTTTGCTGCCGTTTAAAAAACAGCTTGATTTTCGTCCTACCAAACCATCCCGAGTGCTCGGTTTCACATGGCGGGTTGAACCTGTAAAGCGCTGTCCTTCTAAAAATGCACCCGTTACCGACATACATGGGTCCCTGAAGCCCATCCATGGCCCGCATGGTAACATCGAAGAAAACAAGGTTGTGGTTAGCGTACCGGTCACTGGGATCAATGCCTTCAAACCGCTGCGGGAACTGCACGTAGCAGATGTGGTCCCCACCACGGTCAGGCATGAAGCATATGCCTTCACGGAGGGCACGTGAGTTGGCCACGTAATGATCACAGTCGAGGTTTAGAATGAATGGGCCATTTCACATCACTGCACTTGTGCGTACCAAAGCATTCATTGCACCGGCTTTCTTGTTGTGATCATAGCCCGGCCGCTTTTCCCGTGAAACGTATACCAGCATAGGGAGACGCGTATCAACCCCACGTGTGTCAATGGAGCATGTGGTGGTTTCAGGCGAGGATTCACCTCCCATGACGGGTTCAGATGGCGGTGGGGCCAGCATGACCTGAAACATAAGTCAAGATGTGGTTAATTCAAAATCTGCTTGTGCTACATTTGAAAGTACAGTGGGAACAGAGTTTCATACTGGTAATAATTTGTTGAATAAAATGTATGTACTACGTTGATTTCAGTTGTTGCATTCTGTAAATTCTGGTAATAACAAAAACACTAGTTACTGAGATGTACTACTACTGTTTAAAGAAGGGTTTTGTTACATGTTAGTGGGTCTTATTTATGAAATTAATAGCTGCTTAACAGACTATAAATTCAGGTCCATATAATTACCAGATTCTAATTTACAAAAATATTACATTTCTATAATAATGTCCACATAGCATGGTAAAATAGTAAAAAAAATAGTAAGAAATTCTAACCTGAATGATACCAGCATAGTCGCCTATTGAGTGATCGGGCTCAGCCGAAAGTCAATATTTGTTGAATAAATGCATACTTGATGCATACATAGAAGAAGGATACCTCACACGCAATATATGAAATCTGAGGGACCTTTTTGCAAATAATACTCAGTTTTAAATTCACAATTAACACCTAAGTTTTTCTCAAATATGTTTGCAATTGACACCTAACCACTAAGTTGCGGTAGTTAATGATGTTCTTATTGGGTAAATATTGACTTTCTTAATTCTTGCTCTAATTTTGCCTTTTTCGTCATGCATAAATGAATTAACATTCATTTTAATTGTACAAAGTACAGAGTAGTTATGATATTTCTGCAGTTTCTTTTTAATAGTGGTACTTATATTTTTTTTTTGGTGCTCCTTATTTTGGGGTGGCTCTTGAAAATTGGAGCTGGGTTTAAACGGGTAACCCGGTCGATGTGTTGTTTCTTTGTTGCTATTTGGACGATTTTGAGCTTTACACAGAGAAAGGAGAGTAGTCCAGTTCAACTTTCCAAGGTTCTCTCTCTCTCTCTTTCTCTCTGCACCATTATGTGTTATAATTAAGAAAAAATGTTTCTGTTCTACAATTAGTTTTAATTTGTACATGTGCTATTCTAAGGTCAAGTATACAACTCAAACTCAGTTAGCCCTTTATAGTGTAATTTAGCCTCAATCTTACCAGTATAGGCCTTTATGTACCCTCAATTGTGCAAACCAGCTGTAGGTTTTCTTGATTACTTCATTCTTGAATTAAATGTCAAATTACCATTTTTGAAATGGTAAGAATAATACACGCCTGTTTGTTGTTTGTGTTATAATTAAATGTCAAATTACTTCATTCTCAATGCTAGCTATGATTAATTTGCTGTTTGTGTTTTTCATCAATCTCCCAGTCATCATTTTCTTTTTCATTCCTTTTTGTACCTGAAATGCATGGTTGTGTAATTTTTTTTTTAATTATCTTTTACCTACTTTACCATTTACCTCTTAGTCAGTCATTTATTATTTTAAAGTTTTCAGTTTAAAAATTAATCGGGTTTACCAGACTCCACTTTGTGTGTGTGTGTATATTTGTTTCAGATCTTGTGTTTATTTTGGGGATTCATCAATGTGGCTATTTTTAATTTGGAGTGAGGGGATGTTGTCATTATTTGTGTTCAAATTATGTTTTTTAATTATCTATGGCAGAGTTGGTGCACATAGTACTTGATAGGGCCCATGTTCCCAAGGCCCTCTATTAATAAACTTTAGGCCTATGAAAGCTCGGAATTCGGACCTCCTTATAGGAGCCAGCCCGGAGCCAAGGTAAAGAGGCCCAAAACCCGCGATACCTAAAAGACCCAGGCACAGAACAGGCCGAAGGCCCTGCAAAGGTCGAACTCGGCCCGAAATAAGCCTGTACCGCCTTAATGCGGGATAACCACCAAACGTGGTCACAATAACCGCTTCACCGCCTTAGGGCGAGATAACCACCGAGATAACGGTTATGGAGCAGTTATGATTTAGCATATATAAGGCTAAAATCCCCATTGAACGGGGGTCGAGATTTTACACACACAGAGAGATATCGCATAGGTCAGAGTAAGAATCTCTCTACACCCACCTCGCTCTTTAACTCTCACACACTCCACACATCTCGGACTGTCATCTCGAGGCAGGGCGAGATCATCCCAATCACCTCTCACATACGGACTACTCTCCTCGGGAGATAGGACGTATCAACCACCGTGGGGCCACCTCGCTCCAACACTGAAGCATCCGATGGAGGCGCAAGATGTTTCGAATCCCCCTCCTACGGGAACCAACAAAGACACCACAGGAGGTAAGGATACGGGAAACACCGCAAGACCCTCTCTGAGGACCGACAACAACCCTGCAGGAGAGAAAGACAACCGGCGTACTGCCAACCCACCGAAAAGCCAACCCGGGGCCTGGTTAGGGGCGACCTCCCAAAATCCTCCTATCACTGCATCCTCGGGTCAGGTTGTTCCACCAGGCACCACGCCGATAATACCACCCCTGAGTGCAACCGCGACAAGGCCGATGTCGCCCCGACCACAACAACAATACCGGCCACCTTTCGCTTCGTACCAGCCACAAACGCCCGTATACTATTACGGGACGTACCCCTACTCACCCTATGGCCCACCGGTGCCACAATACCCGTATATGACCCCGCCCGGTCAAATGACCCAGGAAGGCTCTCCGGGAACTTATCACCCCAGTATTGCAGCACCTTATCCCCTGGCTCCACCCACTTACCTTCCCCTTCAACAGGCGCAGCAGCACTCTGCCCAAATAGTAGCCACGTGTGCTGCACCAACGAAGCCAACAAAGCCTCCCTCCAAGAACCTCTAGGCGGCTATCTCGCCCCGCAACCTTAACTCCGACTTTATTAAGGTCCGGACAGCGGATAGTGAGGAAATAGACACTCCTAACCCCCAAAACAGCACGGTGCAACACGGCCCCAAGCCGATCGAGCAGGAAAGTCAGGGTGAGAACCAAGAGAAGGAACAGGGACAGGAATGTCGGGCTGGGACGTGACCCGTCACCCCAAAAGGAACAAAGATCAATCCACATCGGTGACCGGGGACGATCGCACCACCGAAAGCAATCTCGCTCCCGTCATGAGCGCGAAGATAGCCAACTACGGGGAAGACATAGGACTCGCAAAGGCGACAGGAAGCGCACCCGAAGGTCCTCCACCCCTACTAGAGGTATCAGCATGACTCAGGTGGAAGAGCTAATACAAACCCGACTCAACGCCAATATGGCCGAGATCGAGTCCCAAAAAGCAGGCACCTATTCTAAACCTATGGGGATTGCAGATGGACCACTTTCAGCCAATATATACGGAGCTTCCATGACATATTTTAAGTACCCCGCGTTCCTTCCAAGCTTCCGAGGTAACGGGGACCCCGCAGACCCGCACAATTTTGTATACGGGTTTCTGGAGCGATTACGGCTCTTGGGGGCTACGGACGCGATCACATGCTGGGTCTTCACAACTTGCCTCCAAGGAGAAGCTTGGGACTGGTACATGAACCTCCCCCGAGGTTCGATCACTAAGTTTGAAGACCTCGCTAAGGCCTTCTTGGAAAGGTACACCGTGATCAGGCCCCCTCAGATCACCAGCGAGATGCTCCTGGACATTGTTCAAGGTCCGAGGGAAAGAACTGGCGATTTCGTCAACCGCTTCATACAAGCATCTCGTCAAGTACAGAACTTGAATGAAGAATTTGCCCTGGCTGCTATTAAAAAAGGGCTCCGTAAAGGCGGCCCCGGTACCCTGAGGTATGACGCGCACGTAAAGAAAATGACTACCTTACGCGAGTTCGTAGCCTTCGCTGAAGGGTACATAAGAGCCGAAGAAGATAATGGCAGCCCCCAAGAATCCGACCGAGGTCACCCCGACAACAGAACCACTGGCCACCTCAAAATGATCAACCTCGGGCGCAGATCGAACCTCGGAACCAGAATGAACCCCGTCGACACAATCAGGACAAGAAGGGAGGGCACAAACCGAATGAAGCAGAGTACCGCCCCCATTATGTGCGGTACGCCCCCTTCACCAAAAAGCGGCACGAGATGTACCACATTGTGAAGGACATGTTTGATCTACCCCCCATTGCCCAAAGACATCTTCGAAATACAGGACAAATCTAAGGAATGCCTGTTTCATGGGTTCGAGGGACATTCAACAAGCGACTGTCTCCAGTTACGCGACATACTGGAAAGGCTAGCCCGGGAAGGAAAATTAACCGATTTCATTCAACCTGACTTCTACAAAAAATACACTTGGAAATACAATGGGCGCGGCCGAGATTACAAGAAGAAAATTCCATACAAGAAGAATTACAACGGTGACCGACGTCCGACCAAGGACCCAACGCTGATGATGGGTCCGGTCCGCAGCGCGGGGAGCGACAAAGCAGCCCGGTTGTCAACACGATCAGCGGTGGCATCGGGCATTACCCCCGCAAGGTTGAAACCCGCCCAAAGACTAAACCTTACCCCACCATTTTAAATGTTGAACAGGATACAGACAAGAAACGACCGAGAATGGATGAGGTAATCGTGTTTTCTGAAAAGGATTAAGGCGAGATCGTTGGCCCACATGTCGACCCAATTGTGCTTAGCCTCAAAATCGATACGCACAGGGTCAAAAGGGTCCTGGTAGACACCGAAAGCTCAGCCGACATCCTTTACTTGTCCGCTTTCCGCAAGATGGGACTCAAGATCGATACACTTAAAAGGATAGCACCCCCCCTCATCGGTTTCACAGGCGATGCCCTCCGTCCAAAGGGTATGGTTTCACTCAACACCGCTTTCGGCACCCCGCCTAAAGTGGTGGAAACAATGATCGATTTCTTGGTGGTTGATGTCCCGTCAGCCTACAATGCCATCCTCGGGAGGGGTACGCTGAAACAAAATCGGGGCCATAGTTTCTTCTCCCCATTTAAAAATTAAGTTTTACACAACCCATGGGGTAGGAGAAGAATGTGGAGCACAGGAGATAGCTCGGGAATGCTACCATGTTTCTCTCCAGGAAAGGTGTGGCCAAGTCCATCAAGTCGACACCCCCAGAACAACCACCTGCCGCTCGGGCGGGCATATGAAGGCCAGCAGCGACTTCATGCCCCCCAACACCCAGATCGCGTTGGACCCCACAGACAAAGCGGAATCTAAGTCTTCCCTTGAGCCCAGCAGACGAAGTTGACGAGCTCGACTTAGGTGACGGGAAGACATTAAACATAGGAAAAGCCATCCAGGGGTCAGCTAGAGAAGACCTAATCACTTTTCCTCTCGCAATAACCAGTCCGTTTTCGCCTAGGACCGCTGCCGACATGCCAGGCATTCCGAGGTCGATCACGGAACATAAGCTGCATATCAAGCCGGAATTCAAACCGATACGCCAAAAGAAGCGCAATATGGGGGAAGAGAGACAACTGGCAGTGAAAAAGGAAGTCGCAAAACTTCTAGCTGCGGGATTCATCCGCAATGTCGACTGTCCTGAGTGGATGGCTAACCCGGTCCTGGTCAAAAAATCAAATGGAGATTGGTGGATGTATATCGACTACACAGACCTTAACAAAGCATGCCCAATGGATCCATTTTCCCTTGCCCAAAATAGACCAACTTGTGGACTCTACCTCGGGACATGCATTCCTCAGTTTCATGGATGCATTCTCGGGATACAATCAGATTAGGATGAGTTCCGACAATGAAGAAAAAGACTGCTTTTACAACCCATTCCGGCCTCTACTGCTACCGAGTAATGCCATTCGGGTTGAAAAATGCAGGAGCAACCTTTCAGAGAATGGTGAATAAAGTCTTCCAAGATCAAATCAGCCGAAACATGGAAGCTTATGTCGACGATTTGCTGGTCAAGAGCATGTCGGATCTCGATCACATCCGGGATCTCGAGGAAACTTTTGCGACGCTCAATGGAGCCGACATGAAACTCAACCCAAAAAAGAGTTTCTTCGGCCTGACCGGCGGTAAGTTCCTCGGGTTCATGGTATCCATGCGAGGTATCGAAATTCACCCCTCTAAATCCCAAGCTATACTCGACATGCAACCACCCCGGAACTTGAAGGAACTCCAGTCGTTAACTGGACGGCTGGCAGCCCTAAACAGGTTCATAGCACGGTCCGGAGACGTTTGCTTCCCCTTCTTCAAAGCAATACGCAAGTCAGCCAAATTTGAATGGACTGACGAGTGTGCGGTAGCTTTCGACAAAATCAAAGCTTACCTCGCTGACCCACCTTGCCTCAGCAGACCCGCAGCAGGCGATATCCTTGTCCTTTACTTGGCAACTACCAACCATGCTGTCAGTGCAGCCTTAGTCCGAGAAGAAGGGCGGGAACAGCGGCCCGTATACTTCGTGTCACATGTACTCCGCGATGCCGAAACAAGATACACCCAAATCGAGAAAGCAGCGTATTCTCTGGTAGTGGCGGCAAGAAAGCTGTGACCATACTTCCAGTCGCACCCTATCAAAGTATACACCGGAGTACCACTCAAGAAGGTCCTTGCTAACTTTGACTCTTCTGGCAGACTACTGGCTTGGGCTCTGGAACTCTCCGAGTTCGACATTTCCTTCCATCCACAGAACGCTCTCAAGTCACAGATTTTTGCCGATTTCATCGCGGAATACTCAGGAGCACCACCTGAATTAGAAGGATGGTGGACGATATATGTCGATGGAGCATCCTCCCTACAAGGGGCCGGGGCCGGTGTCTCCCTTATCGGACCACAGGGTGAAGTCCTGAATTACACCCTCCACTTTCAGTTTCCTGTGACCAACAACACGGCAGAATATGAGGCAATGATAGCCGGGCTCAAGTTAGCCAAAGAACTCGGGGCCCGCGAGGCTTACCTCCATAGCAATTTCGAGTTGACTGTCAAACAGATGAATGCCGAATGTCGCGTCATGGATGACAAATTGCGCAAATACCGGGAGCAGTTCAACCACCTGAAGAACCAGTTCGATAAGGTCGAGATCCAACATGTTTCTCGCAACAAGAATTGCCAGGCCGATGCCCTCTCCAAGCTCGGAGCCGCAGGGACCTAGACAAAGACAGACCAATCATAGTTATGGATATACCCAACTCCAGCATTGATGTAAATGTCATTGCGATGTATGCCATCCATGAACCAACAGAAACATGGTTCACCCCGATGTGAAATTTCCTCAATACCGGAATCCTGCCAACGGACCAGCTCGAAGCGCGACGTTTGAAGAAGATAGCCCCGCTTTACTCTATATTCAACAACCAGCTCTATAAGAGGGGATATGTCCGCCCTTGGCTGAAGTGTATTCCGAACGACACCGCCAATCAAATGTTGACCGAGGTACACGCCGGCATATGTGGCAGTCATCAAGGTGCCAAAACCCTAGCTAAGAGGATACTTCAAGCGGGATTTTATTGGCCAACAATGCAGCAAGACGCAGCGGACTTAGTCAAAAGATGCGATAAATGCCAATACCACAGTAAGCTCAGCAATATCCCGCCTTACGATCAGATCTCTATCTCGGGGGCGTGGCCTTTCGACTTATGGGGAATCGACATCGTGGGTCCGTTCCCTAAAGCCATTCGACAGCGGCGATGGATCATAGTCGCTGTTGAGTATTTTACCAAATGGGTGGAAGCCGAGGCACTAGCGACTATCACCGCCAAAGCAGCAGAACACTTCATTTGGCGTAACATCATCTGCCGATTCGGTTTGCCCCATGCTCTTATTTCCGACAATGGAACACAGTTCAACGCAGCTAGCACGATCGCATTTCTTTCGGGCCTCGGTATCCACAACAACTTCACCTCGGTCAGTCATCCCGCCAGCAATGGGCTTGCTGAGGTCACCAACCGAACTATTTTGGAAGGCATCAAACGCAAGGTGGAAGCCAACCGGAAAAACTGGCCCGATATGTTGGACGAAGTCCTTTGGGCATACCGAACAACCCCGCGGGAAGCAACGCAACAGACACCCTACTCGCTGGTATTTGGCATGGAAGCAGTCACCCCTTTGGAACTTATAGAACCATCCCTTCGCACTGCAACGTACTCTGTTGAAGGAAATCCGGGCTCTCGCGAGGTCGACCTCGAGCTCCTTCATGAAACCAGAGAACGAGCCCGTGTCCGGACAATGGAGTACCAACGGAGGGTCAAACGTGCTTTTGACAAACACATTATACCGCGCGACTTCCAACCAGGCGACCTCGTTCTAAGGAAGGTCGAAGCAACGGGTAAACATGTCGGCAAGCTCGAGCCAAATTGGGAGGGCCCATACCGGGTAGTCTCCCTCAGAGGAAAAGGCGCTTATGAGCTAGAAGACTTGCAGGGGACTCCGCTCCCGAGACCGTGGAATGCTGGCCATCTCCGCAAGTTTTATACTTAAATTGGCGTAAATATGCCTCCAAACCCATTGAAAGGCGCCATAAGCCAAGTACATGTGGTGCAACCAGATCTTAGCAAGGCGAGATATGCTGTACAAAAGGCGAGATATGCCGAACACGAGACGAGATATGTCAAACACAAGGCGAGATGTGCTGAATACTTTACTATAGGCGAGATAGGCTTTTAGTTACTTTTAGCGAGAGGCTTTTCCATCTCATGTAACTTTTTGTTCTCTGTATGCGACGTTATAAGCATATTTTATATATGAATTTTCAGTTTTAAAGAAGTTTTATTACTACTTTACTTTAAGCGCATGTTTTCTTAGCAGTGCTTCTTGTTATGTCGGAAACAACTAACGAACGAAAACCCTTCGGGGTAACGAATACGAGTTTACCGATCACAGTATTATTCTGACCGGCGTTTTCTATGTCGGCCCTTTTATATTTTCAAATTTTTATAATTAACACAAAAATAGAGATAAGGAAAGAGAGACAAGTTTCAGTCGCGACATCGCACGTCGTATTGACAAATGACGTCGACACAGAAGAATAACAGGTAAGTATGCTTTCTACTTTTCTAATATTGTTAATTTCCCACATCTCGGGAACAAAAATAACTATTCGCTTACATACATTCTTTGTTTAACCCCCACATCCCGGGGGTATAAAAATATTACAAAAATTATGCTAAGGCAAGAAGTCGGACGAAATGGCCAGCTCATCCTTGTATAGCCACCACACCTCGGGTCATCATTCCTATAACAAACACTTGCTACATTTAGTTCCTCAATAAATATACATATATCTTTATACAAAAGGATTGCTATAATTGTACATGCAAATCAAGAATAGAAACAACTTACAAATCAAGGAGTTTTAAGAAGATCCCGGGGTGTCGCTATTGGAGACGCAACCTCGGGGTGAGTACTATCTCGTACATCCCCTTGGTCGTTTTCTTCTTCCTCTTCATCCTCCTCATCACCTTCCTCTCCTTCTCTTCCTGCCATTCCTCCTATCCCTCCTCCAACCATCTCGTCCTCGGGTTCAGGCACTTCGGCCGGCCATTCGAATCTCCCCCACCATGGGTACGGGAAGTGTGCCTCATGATCATCAAGTGGGAGTGGCCGATCGAAAATAGACCCATCTGGGTTTAACAATCGATCCCGCGCCTCGTCCCAACGATACTCAGCCAACCCCTGAACCTTCGCATCTTCTGGGAGAACCGGGTCAAACCCGGCATGTTTCGGCGTGAATGGATAGTGCTGCCCGACCTTTTGCAACTCGCGATAAATTACGGCCTTCATTGGATTGTACAAGGCCAGAGACGAGGCTTGCACAAAGGCCTTGCTACCCAAGAACCGACCTAATGTTAAGCCGGGTGCTCGTTGCAACTCCCCCTTTAACTGAGATATCTCGGTTTCTCTCTCCGAGATGGTGAGATCCTTTTTCGTTGCCTCTAAGGTAAGAGCCGTGATCCGTTCCTCCAGAGATTTGATTTCCTCCTCCTGGTTCGCTATCCTATCATCCCGAACCTTGAGGTGGTCCTCAGCTTCTTTTAATTTTCTTATGGTTGCCTCATGGATGAGAATTTGCCTCGATTGCACCTTTATTTCTTTTCGGGCAACCTCGAGCCGGGTAGTCTGCTCTCTAGCCAAGCCGCGAAAATAGTCCCGCTCCAAAACGGCCTTCTTGACCATCTTCCCGCCAGAATCGACAAAAAGCATGTTGTATTGCTCTTTATCGATCATATCCTTGCAATGACCAAGGATAGCCCCGAGGTCATGTACGGCCGAGATGGCATGATTCAGCGTCATATCGGGTTTCTCCCGAATTGTTTCTCTTTGGTAGGCAGTCTCTGTGACCCTAAATACTTCCGAGCATATCGGGCATGCAAGTTTTTGTTCTCTTCACGAGATTCTTGCATGATGGAATGACCCGGGAGGTGTAAGCCCAAGCTATCAGCAAATCCGGGTACAATCCTTTCCTTGAATACAACCCCGGTAGCAAGCTCTTGACCCGGAACGGTCGCTTGTAAGAAACTCTGGAGGTCGATGTCGCACGGCTCCTCTATGTTGGCCGTGATTGCAGGGGTGGTAGACCTCGGAGTGGTTGCCAAGGAGATATTCTCCTGGTGGGAATGTGCACTAGCACCGGCTGGCGATGCCCCGCTAACCGTGACGGCCTCAACAATCGCCGTATCAGACGCCCTTCTTGACTTCTTCTTTTTAGGGTGTTCAAGCGCCAAGCCCTTACCCTTCTCGGCCGAGGTGAAGGAACCACTACGGGTTTCCTTCCGTTTGCGGGGTGGGGCGTCCTCCGAGATACCTAATGTCGGGGACCACACAGGCTCCTTGGAAGCAAGAGAAGCCGACGTCTCAGCCTTCGAACTTTTCCGGGAAACCTTCTTTCCCGCTTTCTTTTCTCCCTGGCCCTCAGTTGCAGAGGAAGTACTTTTCTTTGGGGCCGGGCGAGATGAGACGTGTGAGGCACTAGTCCAGATCAGATCCATGCAGCCTTCTTCTGCAAAAAACAACGAAACATACAATTAATATTAGGCTACGCAATTGGATAAATCGAGATGAGGATAAGCATAAAATAAATTGCAACTAAACCCGCGAGAACAGGACTCACTTCTCACAAGTTCTCTCAATTCATGCGCATCCAACTGCTCTTGTAGATCAAGTTTTTTATCAACTGCCGGGATCAATTCTTTCCCGGACTCCAACGGCCTCCACCTCGCATTTACACCCTGCAAGCAAGTCACATCGCGCCAATTTTCTATATACACCCATCCATGGTCCCAGGCCTCTATTTTGTTCATCTTTTTATCATTTTCAAACAAGGCCTGGTGATTCTTTGGTGTTTTCTGGCGAAGCGCGAGGTGGCTTGAGTCCACATAGAGCGTGGAAAAGAAATGAAAAAACAACTCAATGGTTGGCCTGCTCATCCCGAGCTCGACCTTAAAGGTCCTAAAGGCTGCTTCGAAGCTGCGTATATAGCTCCAAGCCACCCCGGTCAATTGTGCGGGAGCCACCTTCATGAAGTTTAAGAGGCTTCTCTCAAAATGTGTCAACCTTAAATGGAAGCCGCATTGCGGCATTTTCCAGTAAACACACATGCCCCATTCGTGGTCATGTGCCCGATCTTCCGGGCCAGGCGCCCGTAGTACGATTTGATCCCTGGGGATCTTATCCTTGGTTAACAGCAACTCCTCATAAAACGCCTCTGCCCAGGCCTGATCTTGGACCTCGGGTGCAGGGGCTCGCTGTAATGACTGGAGGAATTGGTTGTCATTTGGATGGCCGGGCCGAGGACTCACGTCGGGTAGTGGTTTGACTCTGGCCTTTGATTTGGTCTTAGGGTTCGTGGCCCGAGTGGGACCCTTACCCGTGGACGTCCCGGCTTCCGCCAAGATACGCTCGCCCCGGGATGATGTTTCTGGGCTCGGGTTGAGTATGTCAACTTCCATGTCGGTAGCTTCACCTCCCTCTACCTCCACAGCTTCTTCTTCCTGACTCATGTCATATAAACTCCCGCTCGACTCTGGCGAGGTGCCCTCCTCGCCATCAGATCCACCCTCATAAACCACATCCGCCGCTTTCTCGAGCATAGCTTCTATGCTCTTGCCAATGCCATGATGAGAAGCAGGCGCTGTCTGCTTATGAGAGAACCCGAGGGAACCAGAGTGATCCCCCGAGATGGATGGATTTTGTCCTATTGATTTAAACTGATTTTCTTCGGATCTTGCACCAGAATGGTCAGCCATTTCTACGATTAACAAAGGGATCGGCTTAGGTACAGACTTATTCAAGGTTGGTACACAGTTAATCCGGGTTTTTGGTTATACGAATATACCGAGTTGGCCTACTTATTTATACTCCTGATCCCGGGTTGCACTTATTTATGTTAACCGAGTTCTACCGAGGTCCAGGAATCACTAACCTTATCAAAGTAGTCTTCTGTCACTAATCTTACGTCTTATGTCGCTGGGTTGGCCGCTTCAAGTTTTTTATCTCCGAGATAATAGTTGCTCGATCAGAAAAAGTGCAAATGATGGGGACGGGGGTATATATAGGTCCGATTTGGAAAACTTTTTTCCGCTCGGATCCCGAGGAATGACACCTGGCGCAATCTATGGCATTCATCACAGCGACGTTTCGTTTCCCGCCATTTATTTCGAGATTAACGCTCTCTTCGATTTCACATGTGACAGCTGTCGCCATAATGTTGAAACGACGTCTCGAATACTCGCGTCTTTTAACCGCGTTAACGGCTTAATGAACGGCATGAGTAACTCCGTTTCCGCTACGATTAACGGTATTCTCCGTTCGAATCAACATATTACTCTAGCAAATTACATGTTATAACCCGAGATATATGTCACCTCGGAGGGACACATCACCTCGGAAGGACACGACACCTCGCGTAAGGCTTTTACTCATTAATACATTATCATTAATGAGGAGCAGTTGGGAAAATGACAGTACTATCCTGACAACTTTATTCTCATTAATGCTACTGTGTACGACTCTCATTATAAATAGAGTACTCCCGAACCATAAACATTTCACTTTCCCTTTGCTTCTCTTACAAACACTTTTATCTCGCATCAATTATGTCTGTTCAGCGACATATTGAAAAGTTCCTAGCCGAACGTGAGCAGCAGCGTCGAGCTCTTAACCGCCGAGTTATTCCATCTCGTTCTGCTGGTCCATCCAGCTTAAGCCGAGGTCCTCAACGATGTGTAATCACGTCTGCGGAAAGGGAGCAGTTAATCCAAGATATTCCCAATGACTTGGATTGGATGGTGGACAATGAGTCCCTTACCGTTCAAGATTTCCTAAATTATAAGCTGGCAACGTATAAAGCGTTGGATGATGAAATTGACACCGCCGAGCTCCTTGGACCTCTTCGAGACTGCCTGGCATGTGGGCAGGCAGCCCCAAAGGGGGACATGATCAAATGTCGGGGCTGTCGCACATGGTGGCATTCCTCTCATTTTCTGATCCATGACCAATCGGATCCACGATGTCGCTTCTTCAAGTGTTTATCCTGCCAAAACCGACATCCCACGGGACCTGCATTGGCAACAGCCACTCCGGCCCAGATTTGGGCAGATGATCATTTCGAAGATTCTGATAGCGATATATTGGATTTCCTCCCTCCGCCTCCGGGACGCACTTGATAAATTACAATAGGAATTACTCGTATTTTTTAAGTTAGATAAATTAGCCCTTTTTGGCATCTCTAGCTTACTTCGAGTTGTAACAAGTCCTTATTAATATAATGAAGTTTCTTTCCATTCTTCTGACATTTCTTTCCGTAAAAAAAAAAAAACAAAAACAAAAAAAAACAAAAAACATAAATATCGTGCGAGATCACAATATCGTGAGATTACATTATCGTGCGACATCACAACATATGGTCCAAACAAACAACATAATACCTAACGAAACAAACGCCACAGATAACAACATCTCGGGACATCATAAATAATTTTACATATTTTTTGTTCTCATGACTAAGTAATATCAAGTTAGAAGCATATTGCTATACATTCTGACTTCGGGGGCTAATGATAGGGCCATGTTCCCAAGGCCCTCTATTAATAAACTTTAGGCCTATGAAAGCCCGGGATTCGGACCTCCTTATAGGAGCCAGCCCGGAGCCAAGGTAAAGAGGCCCAAAACCCGCGATACCTAAAAGACCCAGGCACAGAACAGGCCGAAGGCCCTGCAAAGATCGAACTCGGCCCGAAATAAGCCTGTACCGCCTTAATGCGGGATAACCACCAAACGTGGTCACAATAACCGCTTCACCGCCTTAGGGCGAGATAACCACCGAGATAACGGTTATGGAGCAGTTATGATTTAGCATATATAAGGCTAAAATCCCCATTGAACGAGGGTCGAGATTTTACACACACAGAGAGATATCGCATAGGTCAGAGTCAGAATCTCTCTACACCCACCTCGCTCTTTAACTCTCACACACTCCACACATCTCGGACTGCCATTTCGAGGCAGGGCGAGATCATCCCATCACCTCTCACATATGGACTACTCTCCTCGGGAGATAGGACGTATCAGTACTTGTCTGGTTGTATTGTTTTGAATGCTTCTATCAAAATTAAAGATGAAAGTAGAATTAGATGCAGAAATTATTTAATTACTTGGCATTGTAGTTGCATGTAAAATATATGTATTGTATTTTTCTTTACCATGAAGTTTTGCTTGATTGCGTTTTAAGGTGCCAATTGTGCCTATTTACAAGCAAACACATAACTTGAATAAAATTTGTTGGTTACAAGCAAACACATAAAATTGTAACAATAATACACGCTGGTTACAACCTCTTACAAGTAAACACAGAAAACTTGAAAAAAAAGAGAAGAAAAAGAAAGAAATGAGTAAAACTGAAAACAAAGAAAAATATATTCATATATTAAACATCAAATAGAAGAAAAATTGTTCTAATTTTATAGTCAAGCCCTTCGAAAAGCGAGCACTCTTGTTGCTGGTGTGCAGAGTAATTCCTAACGAGTTGCATGTTCATTTCTTGCTCTTTTGATTTTTGGACCAATAATTACTATGGCAAATCCGGTACCAAATCCCGTACCAAATCCCAATCCAATGAAAAGGCACAATAGAACAATTCCAGTCATTTTCTTAGCAGGTTTTGTGGGAGGAGAGGTTGAATTGTTTCTAGGGCTTGTGACATTGCACAGCTTAGATAATGGCACACCACATAATCCAGGGTTCCCTTCGTACGATGAATTGTCGAATGCCAGGAACTGACCAGATTGCGGGATTCTCCCGACCAGATGGTTAAATGAAAGATTCAAGATGGATATAAAATTCAGGGAGATTAGTTCCTGTGGAATCTCTCCAGAGAGGTTGTTCCAAGAAAGGTCAAATGACTCGATTTGCGTCAATTGCCCAAGTCGATGTGGGATGGATCCAGTAAAAGCATTATGTGACAGGTTTAACGCTTTTATCCCTTTGAGCTCGCCTATTGACTTGGGAATATCACCAGTGAATCTATTTGTTGATAAATCAATCGACATCATTAAATTAGGTAAGTTATTCTCTAGTATCATTTGTGCCCCTTTATCCGTGATAGTAACAGAGATCCTATAATATTCAGAGACAAGTGTTGATTCAATGTCTTTACCAAGAACTGCATCCGAGGATAAATTCTGCATGGCCTTGAAATTTCTGAACCAGAGTGGTGGCAAACTTCCATTGAAGTTGTTTGAAGCTAGATCAATTATTCTTAACAATGGGAAAGGAGAATTCATTTTTCCAAAATTTGAAGGAAATTCTAGTGTACCATATAATTTATTGGACCTTAGAACAATGACTTGGAGATTTGGAAGCTTTCCTAGTGAAAACGGGAAAGTGCCACCTATGTGGTTGTTCCCTATGTCAAGGAGTGTCAAATCTTGACACCTTGTTAAAGATCTAGGCAGATAACCTTCAAGATAGTTGCTGTTCAAATCTAATATAACAAGTGCACAAGACCTGCTTATGTGAGGAGATAGTATTCCAGATAATTTGTTTCCTCTTAAACTCAGGATTTCCATGTTCTCACTGCCTATGATGCATGAAGTAATTGATCCACTCAATTTGTTGTATGATAGATCCAGCTCAAAAAGATTTGCTTGACAAATTGAAGATGGGATTTCTCCGGTTAGCATATTTCTAGATAACTTGAGACATATAGTTTTCTCCAAATAGAGTGTATAGTTCAGTGGGATTTCTGAGAATTCATTGTTGGAATAGTCCAAAAAGAAAGCACCCACAAGTGGGACTGCTCCTTTTAGCTTGTTAAAACTAAAATCAACGGTGAGAATGAAAACACCTGGAGGAACATCTTCTACACTAGTAAACATGTTGTGCGAAAGGTTAAGCATTCCCTGAGAATACCTCAACCTCTTCCATATCCACCTTGGTATAACTCCGTGCAATTGGTTTTTTGAGAGATCAACATAGGAAAGATCACCTACATATCTCAGTAATCGAGGTATTTGGTTGAGGTTGCACGATGCTAAACCAAAATTACTGATTTGTGGAAATGCTAATGGCAGCTGCTCATCTGATACATCTTGTACAGATAGCTGATTATTTGATAGATACAAATAGGTGAGGTTGCTGAGGTGCCCAAGTAAGTTAAGGTCAAATGTTCCATTTAAATTGTTTGTGTGCAGGTCAAGAACACGTAGACTAGAGAGCCAAACTATTGAATTTGGAATTGGTCCAGTAAACTGGTTCCCACTTAGATCAAGTGTTTGCAAATTTGAGAACTTAAATATTTGCCAGGGAATTGGGCCATTCAATTGATTTTCATAAAGGTCAAGGTCAATCAATGGAGAAAATACAAGAGAAGACTCTTTTAGTCGGAACTGGCCTGAGAGCTTGTTGTTAGAAAGATATAGTGTTTCCAAACTTGGAAGAGAAAACAAACTTTGGGGGATTGAGCCAGAGTGTGAGTTATTGGAAAGGTCCAGTATTGCTAATTTACCTAGTTTTTCGATTGAAGAGGGTATTTGTCCTGAAAAGTTGCAATTCCAAAGACTGAGTTCAGATAAATTTCTGAGGTTGCCAATTGAATTTGGTATGCTACCAAAAAAGTTGGTCAAATCGAGAACCAAGCTCTCCAAAGAATTCAAGACTGGGAAATTTGGTAAAGTCCCAAATAGCTCTCCATTTTGTGATAGATCAAGCTTGGTCAATGTTGGGATTTGAAAAATCTCGTGTGGAAACAGCCCTTCAAGGTCGGAATGCTGCAATTGGAGATCTTTCAATGGAAATTCAGCAAAGTATCCAGGAATCTGGGTTTTCAAGCTATTGTCACTGAGGCGAATGACAGTTAAGGAACCAAGTTGGGAAAGTGAAGATTCAATGGGGCCTGACAGATTACAAGTAACCATACTGAGAACTTGTAAGTGGGGGACCGACTCAGACAGAGCTCTGCACCACTCGGTTCCATTCTCAGAGATATCAACTTTATCAAGATACAGCTCCCTTAAATGGCTAAGTTGGCTAACCAATATCCGCAGATTTGGTTCATGCAGTTTCAGAAGATAATCAAACAAGTTATTGTCGCATGAAAGGTCAAGGGAAATCAAGTTTGTGAGGTTGGCTATGCCTATTGGGATTTGACCGAAGAAATGTGTGTTGGATAAGTTGAGATATGTGAGCATAGTTAGCTTTTCGAACCCATGAGCTGGAATCTGGTTTTGTGAAAAGTCATTGTATGCAAGGTTGAGGTGTTGGAGCGAGGTGAGATTAAAGATTGCGGCACTGAGGTTACCTTGATTGTTGCGGTTGCTGATGTCAAGAGAAGTGACATGGCCGGTTGCTTTGTCGCAAGACACTCCCTCCCAATCATGACAACAGTCTGTTCCGGGTTGCCAAGAGGTAAGATCAGAGTAGAAGAAGCCTCTTTTGAGTTGGAGAAGGGAAGAGCTTTGGTCAGGAAGGCATGAGACATGGGTTGCCACAGAAGTAGAGTGAAGAGAAAGAGATGAGAGGATGAAGAGTAGAGTGTAGAGACACAAGTGCAGAGAGTTTGGCCAAGAATTAGCAAAATCCATTTGTTCAATCTGGTAGAAACAGCAGGAGAGTAGTGAATGGTGGATTATGAAATTAACTTGTATATATAAAAACCCAGCTGTAAACAGTACATGTAATTTTTTCATGCACGTTGACTGAGAAAGTTATTTAGAGCTTGACTACTACTTGACTACTCTTCAGTTGACTTGGGTCAACCCAGCCTCTTTTTGGAAAGCTTTGTTTTTTCTTTTTGACCAGCCTTAGTCGTCCGGAGATTTTTATATATAAGAAAATAAATAAATAAAATATTAAAAATGAGAAACTGTTAGTCAGAATTTGAAAAATAAGAAGGCTGGTATGTGCCAGGCTGGGACGCCATGGCATACTCTGGCCCGTGGAAATTCAATAATTTTGATCAGATTCAAAATTCATTTTAGAGAAAATGGCTACATGGATTTTTGTGTTATTTATATCAAAATAAAGATATGAAAGTCTAGTTTCCAGATAATATAATTTCTCTATATAAAAATACTACAGATTGGTACAGTTTTAGCGATTAATTGACAGAGGTCAGAATTCAGAAAAGCTGAAATTCCAATGAGCAGTCCTATAATTTTGACCAGATTCAAAATTCGATTTAGAGAAAAATGCTACATGGATTTTTGTATTCTTAATTTATATCAAAATAAAGGTATGAAAGTCTAGTTTCCAGATAATATAATTTATCTGTACAAAAATATTACAGATTGGTACAGTTTTAGCGATTAATTGACAGAAGTCAGAATTCAGAAAAGCTGAAATTTCAGTGAGCAGTCCAATAATTCCGACCTCTGTCAATTAATCGCAAAAACTGTATCAATCTGTAATATTTTTATATAGAGAAATTATATTATCTGAAAACTAGACTTTCATACCTTTATTTTTATATAAAGAACACAAAAATCCATGGAGCCATTTTCTCTAAATTGAATTTTGAATCTGATCAAAATTATTGGACTGCTCACTGGAATTTCAGCTTTTCTGAATTCTGATCTCTGTCAATTAATCGCTAAAACTGTGCCAATCTGTAATATTTTTGAATAGAGAAATTATATTATCTGGAAACTATACTTTCATACCTTTATTTTTATATAAAGAACACAAAAATCCATGTAGCCATGTTCTCTAAATTGAATTTTGAATCTGGTCAAAATTATAGGACTGCTCACTGGAATTTCAGCTTTTCTGAATTCTGACCTCTGTCAATTAATCGCTAAAACTGTACCAATCTGTAGTATTTTTGTATAGAGAAATTATATTATCTGGAAAATAGACTTTCATACCTTTATTTTGAAATAAAGAACACAAAAATCCATGTAGCCATTTTCTCTAAAATGAATTTTGAATCTGATCAAAATTATTGAATTTCTGACTGAACACAGCAGAAAAAAAAATTGATTTTTTTTTTTTTTAGGGCCGGAGTATGGCATGGCGTCCCGTTTTTTTTTTTTTTACGTTTTTTCCACGGGCCGGAGTATGCCATGGCGTCCCGCTGGGACGCCATGGCACATACCAGCCTTCTTATTTTTCAAATTCTGACCAACAGTTTCTCATTTTTAATATTCTATTTATTTATTTTCTTATATATAAAAATCTCGGTTAGTCGTCACTCCAAAGAAAATGCTTTACGACAGTCATCACTAGCAAACAAGTATTTAACAATAAAAAACAGAAAATTTCCAAAACTTTTCCTTCAAATGACATCATCATTTATTAGAAATTATTCAAAGATATTCTATATTATAAATAGCGCAGCATTTTTTGTATGTTTTGTTCTTATAATATTCGTGATATTCTTGAAAGTTTGCCATACATTTATATGTTCTACATATTGTTCTCAACATGAAAAGCTATAATATCAATTATTTGCAGTATCAATTACAAAGAAATTGTTCCAAAAAACACAACATTAAATAATAATAAATCAAAATGAGTGACATTTTTGTAACTTTTTCCAACAAAAAGTATTAAGCACTGACGAATGAGTGGGTTTATTCAATCATAAATTATGTAAATTGGGAGCCCAATAGAGATCTTTATGAGCCTCACCATCTGCGCCAACCCACTTGTAGTGTGAAAGATAAACATTCAAAGGTGCGTTCAAAAGTTCTCAAATTTTTAGCAATAATTCATAGTGGTGACAAAAAGTATAGTTATCATAGTGGTGACATGTGTCCTCCACATGCATCCTTTTATCAATTAAATTCATTTAATTGTCTTTCTTATTTAATGAAAAGTCAATTTACACTAAAACACTTATATTATTATAAATAAATTAACTTGTAAATAATATGTTTTCAATTAACATGATGTTACAATAAATTTTAAAATACTACAAACTAGACTAAATATTTAACAAGAATAATTGAATTAATTAAAATATATAAGTAATTTACCATTTCGTAATGTAAATTTAAATAAATATTTCCATATTTCCAAAATTTCTGATTTTAACACTAAAGAAATCTATCAATCAAAATTTTGTTAAGGACTTTATATAGAAAATGTACAAACTTAGGAAATTCAAATCAAGAGTACTCCCAAAATAGTTTGGATTGGATTTTAGACTCCGGTGCAACCGATCACATGTCCAGAAATAGAAATATATTGTATAATTACCAAAAAAGCAAAACTCAAGAATTTGTATATGTTGCAAACGGTGAAAAAATAGAAATTTGTGGTTATGGCTCAATCAAGCTTTTTTCAAAAGAAATTAAACATTTTTTACACATAAAAAATTGCACATCTAATTTGTTGTCTATAGGAAAAAAATTCAAAAGAAATAAATTGTGAGATTATTTTTTCATCGCAAAATGTATTTTTTCATGATATGACATCCAAGAGGATGATTGGTGAAGGTATCTATCAAAATGGACTCTATTTTTTAAATAACCAAAAATTCAATTTTAACACCAAAATACAAGACATTGGAAGTTTATGGCATACAAGAATTAGGCATCCTTCCGATAGAATCTTAAAATGTATTTTTTATTTTTCAAATTTAGATTGTAATAATTGTGAAGTATGCAAACTAGCTAAGCATACAAGACTTCCTTTTTGTAACTTCAAATTCAAAAAGTAGTCAAATTTTTGAACTTGTTCATTCTGATGTTTTGGGACCCGCACCCGTAGACTCTTATAATTGTTTTAAATATTTTGTTACATTTATAGATGATTTTTCACGATTAACTTGCTTATATTTATTAAAAAATAAAAGTGAAGTTTTTTCTCACTTTCAAGAGTTCTCAAATTTAGTTGAAACTCAATACAATACGAAGATTAAAATTCTTAGGACCGATAATGGAACAGAATTTGTTAATCAAAATTTCTCAAGTTTTTTTTGAAACAAAAAGAAATTATACATCAAACCACTTGTGTTTATACCCCACAACAAAATAGAATTTCCGAAAAAAAAATTGTCACTTACTTGAAATGATAAGAGCACTAATGTTTCAGACGAATGTTCTAAAAATTTATTGGTCGGATACCATTCTCACCGCAACTTATTTGATAAATAGTTTGCAAAGTGTTGTTTTAAATTGGAAAAGCTCACTAGAAGTTATATACCAAAGAAAAATAATCTTTAATCATCTAAGAATTTTCGGATGTACATGTTTTTTACACCAAAATAAACGACATAAATTAGATCATACTTCTATTAAAACTATTTTTCTAGGATATTCATCTCCAAAAAAGGATTATAAATGTTATGATCCTATAAATCATAAATTATATATTTCTAGAGATGTAACATTTTTTTAAAATGAGCCATATTTTAAAACCAAGAAAAATGAGATTGATAATCAGGTAAAAATGATTTTGTCTTTCGTATGTCTAGTAATCAAATTGTTGAGCAAATAATTGTAGGAAATGATGAAGAAGAAGAAAATGAAGACAAAAATAACAACACTTCTCCAAGTGGAACCGGGGAAGAAGAAGATTAAAATATTGAAGAAAATGAAAATATTGAAGAAGAAGTTACGGCAAGGAGGTCAACCCGTCCTACTCAACCGTCCATAAGATTACGAGATTTCGTAACCTGTAAGGTTCAATATCCTATTCAAGATTATTATTTCATATAATAATATTTCAAAAAACCACCATGCATTTCTTAGTTCAATTTCCAAAATAGAAGAACCAAAAAATTTTGAGGAAGCCATAAGCCAACACTACAACAAAATACATATTTACCGGCGTTAACCCAGCCGGCGTTACCAATAACGCCAGCATATGGTCTAGGTGAAATTTGATCGCTGAGCAAACGCCGGCATTTGTTAAAAAAAATTTGCGCCAAAGTTTTGGGTTGCGCCAAAGTTTTGGGTATTGCCCAAACACAAAAATTACGTGAGTTCTAAAAAGTTTGTCTCCCAATCCAAACCCTAGACCCCCGCCTTTCCTCAGTACCTCTCCCTCTTCGCTTCATCTCCGCCTCGCCATCACGCTGCGCTCGTGCCCACCCCCTCCGCTATTTCGTTCGCCCTTTCTCTCTCTACCAAGCACAAACCCTCCCCCGCTCTCTCTCTCTCTCTAAGCCCGAGCACCGAGCACAAACCAACCCTTCCCCCCGCTGTCTCTCTCTCTGAGGACTGATCATCTACCAGTTCGCCACACTCTCTCTCTCTAGGTATGTTATTTTGGTTCAATAGTTACTAGATTTTTCTCATGTGAATTTGCGAAATAATAAAGAATTTGTGAAATTTGTGAATTAAGGGCTAGGATTGAGCGTTTCAATTTGAAATTTTGTGAAATTAGGTTTGAATTGTGGGTTAGGATTAAGGGTTTGAAATTTTGTGAAATTAGTTCAATGTTATTCTCGAGTTCTACCAACCCAATTAGTTTTGTTGTGTAGGTTTCAAATATCAACTCTGGCAACAAAGCTTGGTGTGAGAAATATAGCATTGCTTGGAGCATGCCTTCATCTGGCAAATTATGTAGTGGCTATTTCTGAAGCCTTTTATATGCCTCAGGTATCAATTATTATACCTGAATATCATAAATTTGTGTCAACGGGCATATTGATGCAAAACCAACCAAATATCAAGCTATAATCTGACATGCGACCATGTATAGGTACAACTCTTATAAATCCACCTGTTATATGTTTTTTAGGCATTTAGGTGGAGAATAATGGTCCTTGCACATGCTCTCTTAGCATTTGGTCTTGTCTTCCAGGTTACCTCTATATGCCTTTTCTCATTTCTTTCTTTCATTGGTATTTATATATTATGTAATTGTAGTTACTTTGTGCTAATTTTGCATTTCATGGAAAATGTCAGACATGGATCTTGGAGCAAGCTAACTATACAATTGTAAATTGCATCTTTCAATTCAATCTTTTTTGTAGTAATCAGAATTGTTCTTCTAGCTTGTACTAGCAACAGGTCGTGTTGTTACTTGTGAGTTGATAATGACTAGAAACCACATTATATTTACTGCTGTTACATTTGCATTGTGCATGAAGAAATATTGCAATTCTATCAGTAGCTATATGCGGTACAACCAGTTCTGGTTAAAATCAACTGTTTTTAAATTAAAAAAAGGTCAACTGCTATTAAAATCATTCTATTTGTACTTTGTATCACGGCCTCTGATGTTTTTCCTTTATTTATTCTCAACCCTTTGCTTGCAGATGCAGCACAAGAGAGGAGGCTTTTAGTTCTGTCTCTCTGAAGACAACTGGTAAAATAAACCCTAATTTCACAAATTAAAAATATAGTTCATCAATCTGTATAATTATTCAATTGCACGTCATGATTTAGATCGATATTTTAAGCAATGGATCGCTATTATCTGAATCACTTTTGTGCATTTTGTACTTTGGGAAAAGGGAAGATAGTTGTACCAATATTTATACAAAACTCAGGGACATAATTGTCAAATTTGTATTAGATTCTTGCATGTGACCTTTGCAATCTTTTGTTGTTTGTGAATATGTTGTATTGCCGTGCCTGCACACATTTTATTTTTTTTACCCTCAGATTGTTTCTCTTGCTATTTGTCTACTAATAAGTGGTTGCTAATGCATAGCGCAACTGGATAAAAACTGTGTAGGTTAGTACCTTGATGAGATAAACTGATGAACTGTGTAAGTTAGTACCTTGTGTAGGTTAGTACCTCAGGTATGTCTCTAATTTGATAAATCAAGTATATTCTTGCAATTGAGCCTAAATTAAATTAATTTGCAACTCATCATTGAATCATAATTGGCTTTTAGGTGCACATTAGGTAATTTCTCTAATCAGAATTTTTTTTTTATGTTAACATGTGTAATTTATTATGAAATTGCAGATCGAGATTGAAAACTATGACTCATTTCATGAATTGGGCATTCAGTTTTGGTTAAAAAGCGTTCTTCTTGGAGATGGTAATTTCTTCCCTAGATGTTTGCCTTTTTATAACTATAAAAGTTGAGATGAACATAATCCTTTAAATTCTGACAACATATTGCGTCTCTGTTAATTCCCTTTTTTCTTTCTTTCTCGAAGATTCAGAAAAAAGAGGATGGAACAGCTGGTCTGCTAGGTCTAAATTTTGATCTTGAATAAAGGCTTTGGAAGAAGAAGATGATGAATTACCTAATCAAGGAACAAAATGAATTACCTAATCAACAGTGCTGGCTCTAGACCAAAGCCTGGTATTGCTGGTCAATTTCTGGCATTCCTAATATTTTCTCGCTTGATACTTGTTATATGTTCTCATTTTTCATTTTGAACAATTTAGTTCTGAAGATGTATTATTTTTGTTTTCAGCTTTAAATAGTAATGTGTATAATCGAATGTTCTAAGTAATTGGTAAATGTGCTGACTTTGGTCTATCTGTTTGACCATCCAGTAAACTATCGTAGCAGGATTTTTTTTTTTTTTTCAAATTTCTGTGATCTTTACCGGCGCTTAGTAAACGCCTGGATTTATTTTGGAATTTTTTTTAATTTTCTTGAGTTTTACCGGCGTTTAAAAAATGCCAGAAAATGTCAAAAAATTTGGGCGGCGTTCACTAAACGCCAGGAATCCAAAAGTTCGGGCGGCGCTAATTAAACGCCAGGAAAAGAACATTGAAGCGCCGGCATTTGCTTTTCCCGACTCCTTTATTCGCGGCATTAACAGAAACGCCGGCAAATGTCAATAGCGGCATTTTCTGAGGCCTATAGTGGCATTTTTAAGCGCCGGGAAAGGCCAGTATTCTTGTAGTGCAACCGGTGTGGTGCAAGGTTATAATATAAGAACTTCAAGCCTTAGAAAAAAAATAACACATGAACCATTGTATCGTTACCAAAAAATAAAAAACCCGTAAGATGCAAATGTGTTTATAAAGTGATGGCACTATAGAAAGGTACAAGGCCCGGCTAGTTGCCAAAGGGTATACCCAAACATGTGGTATTGATTACCAAAAAACCTTTGCTCCGGTAGCAAAGATGAATACCATAAGAATTTTACTTTCGATAGCGGTAAATAATGATTGGAAGTTATATCAAATGGATGTTAAAAATGCACTTCTTCAAGGAATACTTGAGGAAGAAGTTTATATGACCCTTCCATCGGGTCATTTAAAAGAAAAAAAATGTTAACCTTGTTTCTAGGTTAAATAAATCAATTTATGGACTTAACTAATCTCCAAGGACATGATATGGCAAACTATCTCAATATTTAATTTTTTGTAGTTTTAAAGTAAGCCAATCCGATACATCTTTATTCTCAAAACATGAAAATAATGATATTACTATTGTACTTGTTTATGTTAATGACATAATTATAACAATAAACAATTATGAAAAAAATTAACAATGTTAAAAGACACTTAAAGAAAAAAATTGAAATAAAAGACCTTGGTAGACTTAAATATTTTTTAGGAATTGAAATAGCTCACTCTATCAAAGGACTATTTATTTGACAAAGAAAATACACTATTGACCTTCTAAAAAAACGGGAAAATTAGGATCCAAACCGGCCTCAACACCAATAGATAGTAATTGTAAATTAAATTCCGAAGATGGAGAACTGTTGGAAAATGTCAACCAATTCGAACGGCTTGTAGGTAAATTGATTTACTTAACGGTAACTAGGCCGGATATATCATTTGCAGTAAGCCAAATTAGTAAATTTATGCATTCACCAAGAAAACCTCATTTGGATGCAATTGATAGAATTTTGAGATACATAAAGAAATCACCCGGAAAGGGTATATGGATGAAAAATAATAAATCTAACATAGTGTGTTGGCTATTCCGATGCAGATTGGACCGAGAGTTTCGATAGAAAATCTACAACTGACTATTGCACGTTTGTAAGTGGAAACTTAGTCACATGAAAAAACAAGAAACAAAATGTCATGGCACGTTCAAGTGCGGAAGCAGAATATCGTGCCATGGCATCCACCGCAAGTGAACTCAAATGGGTCAAACAATTGCTCGAAGAATTGAACTTCAAAATAGATAAACCAATGAACATGTTTTGTGATAACAATGCGGCAAGACATATTGCCTTGAATGCGGTGTTTCATGAAATAACAAAACACATCGAAGTTGATTGTCATTTCATAAGAGAAAAAGTGCAAACCAAGAAAAACGAAATATCTTACGTGAAGAACCAAGACCAATTAGCCGATATTTTTACAAAGGGTCTTATTGCGAAGCCGTTTGAAGAAATAACAAGCAAGGTAGGATTAATCGATATCTATATCCTAGCTTGAGGGGGAGTGTTGAGAATAACAATAGTTAGAGGTCTAAAATAGAGAAAGGGTAAAATTGTAATTTAGGAAAAATAAGAAGTTACCGTTGAAATTTACGGTACAATAAGCCATGAGGTTATAAATATTCATAGGAGAGAGATTGTAAGAAGAATTTCATAACAAAAGTACTCAATATTAATAGAAATATCCAATATCAAGAAATCTTATTCTCATAAAATTCAAGATTACTTCCTATGGAATCTCTCCAGAGAGTTGGTTCCAAGATAGGTCCAGTGACTCGATTTGCATCAAGCGTCCAAGTTGATGCGGAATGGATCCAGTAAAAGCATTATGTGACAGGTTTAGTGCTTTTATTCCTTTGAGCTCGCCAATCGTCTTAGGCAAGTTATTCTCTAGTGTCATTAGTGCCCCTTTATTTGTGACAGTAACAGAGATCCCATCAATTTCAAATAAATTAAAGCAGTGGACCAAGGACTTTACCAAGAACTGCATCCGAGGATAAAATATGCATGGACCTGAATTACTGAACCAGAGTGGTGGTAACTTCCATTGAAGTTGTTTGAAGCTAGATCAATCATTCTTAACAATTGGAAAGGAGAATTCATTTTTTCCAAAATTTGAAGGAAGGTCTACTGCACCATAGAATCTATTGGACCTTAGAATAATGACTTGGAGATTTGGAAGCTTCCCTAGTGAAAACGGGAAAGTGCCACCTATCTGGTTGTTCCCTATATCAAGGAGGGACAAATCTTTGCACCTTGTTAAAGATCTAGGCAAATAGCCTTCAAGATTATTGTTGTTCAGATCCAATATGATAAGCGCGCAAGACCTGTTTATGTGATGTGATAATGTTCCAGAATTAGCGAAATCCATTTGAGTCTGGTAGAAACAGCAGGAGAGTACGTAGTAAATGGTGGATTATGAAATTAACTTGTATAAAAACCCAGCTGTAAACAGTACTTGTAACTTCATGCACGTTGACTGAGTAAGTCATTTAGAGCAGTTAGGCCATTCAATATGAACATTGTTTGGTTAGGCTCACATTGACTTGGGTCAACCCAGCCTTTTTTTTTTAAAGCTTGGTATTTTCTTTTTGACCAGCCTAAATGGTCACTCCAAAAAAAATTCTTTACGACAATCATCACTGGCAAACAATAATTTAACAATAAAAAACATAAATTTTCCAAAAAATTTCCTTCATATGACATCATCATTTATTGGAAATTATTCAAAGATTCTATATTAATAATAGCCGCAGCATTTTTTGTATGTTTTGTTCTTATAATATTCGTGATATTCTTGAAAGTTTGTCATATATTTATATGTTCTACATATTGTTCTCAACATGAAAGCTATAATATCAATTATTTGCAGTATAAATTACAAAGAAATTGTTCCAAAAAGTACAACATTAAATAATAATAAGTCAAATTGAGTGACACTTTTGTAACTTTTTCCAACAAAAAAGTATTTAGCACTGACGAATGAGTGGGTTTATTCAGTCATAAATTATTGTAAATTGGGAGCCCACACAAAGATCTTTATGAGTGCGTTACCTTCTTAGTGGGCATCACCATCTGCACCAACCCACTTGTAATGTGAAAGATAAACGTTCAAAGGTGCGTTACAACGAATATTGACACTCACAATGCGAAGACTCACTCGGTCTTTACCAAATTTCTTTCCAAAATTTTAGCAATAATTCTCACAATCAAGTGTATTTTTTTCTTCAGAATAAATCATAATAATTGTAATGTCATATCACTCTTAATAAGAAAATTTTCCTTAGTCTTTAATTTTATTTTAAAATTGTTTCATATGTCTATTTGGTTTTTCTTATGTAGGGTCTCATTTTAATAATCACTTGTAGCAAATTTCATATAGTAAGGATAGCATATATTATGCTTCCTAAGAGGGTTTGGTGAGTACAACTTCAAAAATCTATGGGATTTACTTTAAACGACGAATCCAAACAAAATGATTTACGACAATCATCACTGGCAAACAAGAATTTAACAATAAAAAACATAAATTTTCCAAAAATTTTCCTTCATGTGACATCATCATTTATTGGAAATTATTCAAAGATATCTATATTATAAA
>JAJGRX010000284.1:0-43994 GCA_025461125.1 Carex kokanica | reverse complement strand
AAATTAAACAAAACCAGCCATAACCCATAATCGTTCTACCCTAGTCCCTAGCCGATTTTCCCTCTCTGTGGTTGCGAACTTGAGATACCAAAGTCCAAACCCTAGAGTTTCCTCTGTTGGCTACTTGGCTGCGATACCAAACCCTAGACTCCTAGAGGTTGCGATTACCTTAGAAATAAGGTCGGACCAAGTGAAAGACCACCATCGTAGAGGAAGACTCGAACTGTCTATTCTAATTTGAAATTGGGACCGGCTGTGAGGCGAGGCGAAGCGACCCTCGTTGATCTCTTTTGAATTGTCAGGTAGGTATGGGCTAATAAAGATATCTGGTTCATGTTGATACCAAAAATCTTGCTTTTCATGGTAGGATTCTGAGTTTTTTCAGGGTAATCCAGGCTAATGATGCAAAAATAGTGTGGGATGTTTGAAACCTTGCTACTGCATCTATAAAGTAATTTGTAGATGTTCAGTAGCTAGTTTAATGAAACGAAATATATGGCTGAGCTTTGGATACCTATGAGGGTTTTTTAAAAGGATTTTTTTAGTAGCTAGTGCCTAGTTATAATTGAACTTTACTGTTTTATTTAGGATAATATCTGGGTTTGTAATAATTTTAAGACTTTGGTGATGTTCTGTACTTCTATTGATATTTAAATTGTACTTTGAATACTTTGGAGTGCTTGAGTTTTTTATTTAAATTGTACTTCTATTGATATTTGGGTTTTATCTTAAATTGTACTTTGAATACTTGAGTTTTTATTGAAGTACTGTAATTTCGTGCTATGGCCCAGTCATGTCATAACTCGTAAGCCGTAACAAAGTTCGTTAAAGGTTCGAAATTGAGTTCGTAAAAAATTCGGTTCGAAATGGAGTTCGTTCGAAATTGAGTTCGTTCGAAATTAATTCAACCAAACCTAGTTTGAAATTAATTCAAACCAAACTCAAACTGGAGGTAAATTCGATTCGGTTCGGTTCGTTTGCAGCCCTAGCCACAACCATAACTCCAAATTTCTATTTTTGTTTTCAAAGTTCAAACAGTCAGTCCGAACCGTTCAACATGATCTCTATATTAAAATATGTTTAGAGACCAAATTTTATATTTTTTGAAAACTTTTTATTATTTTTTTAGATAGGTACAAAATCACTCTTTTTAGATGGTCCAGAAGCAGTTTTCAAACTGCAGTTCAACGAAATTTTTACTATTTTCTTTTCATGAATCTTTTGTTAATTTATTCATTCAATAATGAAAGAATATTACAGTTTCAAACTGCGATTATAGTAAAAATCAAATTTATATAAAAAAAATGTTAATGGTTTATTTTTTTAAATGGTTAAAAATAAAAATGTCGGATTTATTAGTGTATGTTAGTCACAATTTTGATTGGGTCAAGCACTTCGACCTAGTCAAAGTTATTAAATTAGCAATTAACGGAAAACTCTAATATTTAAATAATTTCATTGCTAACAAGCTTGGTAGCTACTAATATGAAAGGTGCATGAAGTCCATTACCCAAACTTTTTTTTTTTTTTTAATTTGAAATTAGAGATTAACAAACTGCCAGGAAAGAACATAAAATAAACGAAGGACTCGGCCTGACTCGGGCTGACTCGGACCTTACTCGGCCTGAAAATCGGATAACTCAGCCGAGTCAAACACTATTCAACCGAGTTTTAATAAAAAATCGCATGGGTGCAAAATTCGGGTGAACCTCGGATTGGACCCGACCGATACCAAGTTGACTTGCTGAGTTTCCAAACCATGTTGCAAAGTACTATAAACAAGAACAATCTAATTACATATTACATACTGATATTAAACATGCATGCATAAATCAGATAACTTGAAATAATAACAGAAAATATCACTAGTCCTTATGTTGCATCACTTCAATTCATAACAGAAAATAACACTAGTCCTAATGTTGCATTTACTTCACTTAATAACCAGAATATAACACTAATAGCAATAGCAGGCCAATGATCTGGATCTGTTTCATATGTACTCAAACTCTGCTACTAAAGAGCATATGCAAAACTTAACAAAAGATATGTTAATCGCAATGCAAACCAAGAAAAAATAATCATACAATTGTGCACAATTGTCACATAAATTTAAACAACCCATACCTAATTAAGGTTATACTCAATAATCATACATGCTTAATCTGACAATCTGAAACTAACTATCCAGAACTGCTTAACCTGATATTCTAGGATTTCAAATCTGACAACTGATAAATTAAGGAGCTTTTGACAAAATTAACTATCCAGAACTGCTTAACCTGATATTCTAGGATTTCAACTCTGACAACTGATAAATTAAGGAGCTTCTGACAAAATTAAACTATCCCGAAATTCATTTAAATTTTATTTCTTTCTGTATTTATATTAGTACGCAAAATTAGAAAAAACATTCTGATTTTCTGCACAGTGAGGAGCCCCTTTTACAAAAGTCCGGCTAATATGTTTTTTGGTAGCATTTAACCCTATATGCTTCCAGTCCAAAACCCATCTGATTAATTCAAATAAAAAAATTCAAAACCGTTCAAACTAATTTCTTTCAAGAGAGCTTCGTTTAAATATAAATTTGAAGTTTTTTAAATTCATTTAGTATGAAGTTAAGCGGTTAGAAACAAAGGATTTTGTGCACATATTGATGCATTATTGGTATGTCAAAAATGACCATCTTTCAAACAGAAAATTAAAAATAGTAAAGGATCTAAACATAGTAAAATTGGTATTCTTTGGGTGCGTTTGGATGGAGGGGTGAGTTAGTGAGAATAGTGGCTAACCCAAGAATGAAGAATATATAGTTGCTAACCCAACTTTGGTTGGGTTAGTAGAATAGTAAGCTAAATCCATAAACGACAAACAAAGAATATTGGGTAGCACTTCATCCAAACATCGAATGGCTCAAAATAATAGTGCTATTTTTTTGGGTTTTAGTGCTATTCTTGCTCCATCCAAATGCACTTCGTATATAATTAATTTACTGAGATACTTTTCAACGTTTCAAATATAAAATTTTGAATTTGACCCATAAGTATTTCCGACTGAAGTTCTTACAAAAACATATTAGTCAGTCTACTAGTCACACAATATGTATGATAATACAAAAATGAGAATATTGTTTATAAAGTCATTTAAATTGTATGATGCAGTCCATTTTTTATGACTATTCCTCCATTTGGCACTTTTCAAATACTATATATGGATACCAATCTACACATATATGGAGATAATTAAATTTTGGTTGTTGTAAATATACATAATATGTTGAGAATCTAAGTGTACCAAAATGATGAGTTATTGGAGAAAGCCAATTCTACCATAATAAAATAAAATAAAATATATGAGTATGTTAATTAATTAACCTAATTGTCTCTAACTATCTTAAAGGTCGCTAATTATACCAATTTGATGCAATGCCAGATGATTTTGCACTAATTGGTCTCTCAGGATTGATAAGAAGTCGTCGTGTGTGAATGCGGGGGTTTGTAGGAGATCCACGATCCATCATCATTGCGGCGAGTATCATGCTATCAGTATTCTCTGGAAAGATGGTATAGATCAATCTTTCAAATTACTTGAAAACCATAATTTAACCGTGTTGATTGCAATAATCATTGCTTTGAGTTTATTTGTTCTTTAATTGCTTCCCTAGAACAACATAAACTTCTGTTGGAGAAGGGGGAGAGGATGGCAGCTGTGGGTAAGAAATTATGTTTAGGTTTAAATCATATTATATTGTGAAAATTGGAGTAATTTAAATATATAATAGTGGTTGTCTAAGATAGAATTAATTTGCTCAAAGTTGATATAAAAGAAATATATATTAATTTTAGTTTAATTAATTAGAACATACGCCATCCTTTTTTGCTTCTATAGACTATAAATATACATGTGTATTTTCCAAAAAAAAAAAAAATCAACTTTTTGTTAGGAAGTATCTTGTACTAAGTTGGTCTCCTCTCCAATTGTACGGATTTATACGAGATCCATGTAAATCTTCATATGTTCAATTTATATTCGACCGTTTAAATTAATCTTGACTATATTTGTCCCTACCTGTCTAATTGCGGGTGATGATATTAAGACAATAATATTTTATTTTGACACAACAACTTTATATTTTTAAATTTTATAGACAATTTTGCCCCTCCATACATATAGTTTTCCACTGTCATTTTTGTTCGGGGAGATTATAGCTTTCCGCTGTCAATTTTTGTTTCAAAATTATGTTGAGAGAAGTCGAGGGAGGGACTCTTTTATTTATTAATTTATGTTGAGATAAAAAATTAATTATTTATGACATTTCATATTTATGTCAATTTGATGTAATTTTTATATTACCTTGTAGCATTTATGTTTAGATTATTTTTTATAAACTATCCATTGTTTTTTTAATATGGTTATATATTATGTTATTATGTAATTTAATAATTTATTTTAGTCTTATTTCTAAATTCAAGTCAAATTATAATTAATATCATATACAAATGATTAAGATTAATTTTTTGTCCAATAAGAAATCACATACAAATTATTATGATGATGACGAAAGCTACTAAAAAGATAATTAGTTCTCTCTGCCAGAAATGATTGTTTGGTTAATTTTTGTAGCTATACTTTTCAAATTTGAGAATAAAAGGGTCCGACTAATTGTACCCAAAGAGTTGTACCCAATTTTTACCCAAAAAACTGTCATTTGACTTGCACGAATACTGTAAAATACTATAATAAATACTGTAACTTCAACAACAAATCATGCATAATACCTAGTTAAAAATTCTAACAACTCAGTTTTTATCCAAGTTAGTTAAAAACTGTTAGGAACTAGAAAAATAACTATACTTGCAACTGTACTTTCAGCTTCTAGAAGACTTAACACAAACCACCTCCAAAACTTGTACGGCTGTACTTCAAGCTTCTAGAAGATTTGAAAAACACACTTCTAACACTTGTTGTTATTTACAAATTACACTTAAAATTATGCAAAATTAATTTTTTTGCATCAAAACTAAATTTTTTTTTTCCGAAATTAAAATTTAAAAAAAAATTGATTTTTTTTAAATTCATCATTTTTTCTTCAATTATTAATATTTATATATGGATACATATCATTAAAATAAGATTTCAATACTATAAAATTAGCAGATGCAAACTATAAATCTAACAAATGTTAACTACAAAATTTCAATACTGTAAATTTGACACATGAAACTATAAAAACATCATATACAAACTATAAAATGACACCAGTCACAAAAAATTCATATACTGTACCATTTCATCACAACATAAACTGTAGAATTTCAATACAAAAAGTTCATTAAAATCAACTGTACCATTTAACCATTTCATTTCACCATTTCACCATCAACTGTACCATTTACCATTTCACTATTCACAAATATTTTCAACTATATCAAACATTTACTATATCTAACATCAAACACAAACAAAAAGCTGTTCAATCATTGCAATATTTGGATGGTTACTCCATACACCGCTGATGCGAATTATTTGGATACGTGAATAGCTTTATTGCTAGAACGACACGTTCTTTAGAAATGTCATCCTACAAAAAAAGATTTGTAAGGGGTTTAGATTTATGCACATCAGTAGAGAGGAAAATGATAGAGTGCATAGATTAGCACAATTAGCCAGAACTGTGAAATTACTTATGATGTATGTAAAATACTGTGAAATTAATGATAAATGAAACAAATACTGTAAAACAACTTTGTGAATACCATAAAAATATATGTCAATACTGTGAAATTACTTATGAAGTATGTAAAATACTGAAATTAATGATGGATGATGAATAAAACAAATACTGCAGAACAACATTGTAAATACTGTAAAATTGTATGTCAATACTATGAAATTACTTATGAAGTATGTAAATACTGAAATTAATGATAAATGATGAATGACACAAATACTACAAAACAATACTGTGAATACTATAAAATTATATATCAATACTGTGAAATTACTTATGAAGTATGTAAAATACTGTGAAATTATGATAAATGATGAATGAAACAATACTGTAAAAGAACTCTGTTAATACTGTAAAATTGTATGTCAATACTGTGAAATTACTTATGAAGTATGTAAAATACTATGAAATTAATGATGAATGATGAATATGTAATATTAGTTATCAGGGGTATACACTACCCTCTTTATACAATATGTAATATCAGGAAATATGTAGTATTACTGTTGGTGAAATGGAAGCCTACGGGTATTTGAAAGTAAAATATATACATCATAAAATTACCTGTGTAAAGTTCATAGGCATCTCAGTGATCAGACTGTACACATAGCGCAGCAAAAAAATAGCACAGTCCATCGATTTTGGTGCCTGCTTTGGGTAGTTCTGATGAATAATGCTAAGATTTTTCCAAGAAGTGTTAGCTGAAAGAAAAAAATAATATCAACATCTTTAATGTATAATAACTTCAAGTATGACATGAATCCTGTAAAATAACTCATACATCTTATAAAACTTTTGTAGGAATCCTGTAAAATAACTCATACATCTTATAAAACTATTTTATGAATCCTGTAAAATAACTCATACATCTTATAAATTTTTTGTATGAATCCTGTAAAATAACTCATACATCTTATAAACTATTATATGAATCCTGTAAAATAACTCATACATATTATAAAACTATGGTATGAATCCTGTAAACTAACTCATATATCCTACAAAACTATTAAGTATATTATGTAATAGTTTAATGCATTTCAACACCTAATCCTGTAAATCATTGGCAGAATAATGAAAAAATAGTTGAAGAATATTGTAAAGGTTGCATAGATAATTTTGAAGGAAAACACTCACAAGTCCTCTAGCAAAGAAAATCTTTAACTCATTTCATGGTGTGCCAGTGGTATTGCATGTATTCAACATCATTAGCAGAGGTGTAATAATGCATCTCCACATTAGGAACATCCACCGCAAAGAACACCCAATGATTTTTCTTGCAAATTGGAATGAACAGCCATCTGATGCTCTCAAATTGAGGTCCAAACAACTGCGGAAGGGCCTGTAATGCTGCTTTTTCATCATACTGATGCATCAGAATCTGCAATAGACAAAAATCAAACATTAAAATATTACTGATACATCTTATAAAACTATTGTATGAATCATGTAAAATAACTCATACATCTTATAAAAATATTGTATGAATCCTGTAAAATAACTCATACATCTTATAAATTTTTTGTATGAATCCTGTAAAATAACTCATACAACTTATAAATTTTTTGTATGAATCCTGTAAAATAACTCATACAACTTATAAAACTATTGTATGAATCCTGTAAAATAATTGATACAACTTATAAAACTATTGTATGAATCCTGTAAAATAACTCATACATCTTATAAAAATATTGTATGAATCCTGTAAAATATTACTGAAGTATTTCAAAGTTTCAAGTCTAAAAATTGAATTCATAATATATAAAAGTACATAATAACTTACGGATATATAAGGGGAGATGAAAAACTATGGATGATTCACAGGAGTCTGATATTGCATTACTAACAGGACCGTGTCAATGAGCTGCAAAATCAATCAATAATCAGTAAAATAAATTTAACTGTTGTATCCTATAAAAATACTAAGTAGATCATGTAAAATAATTTACATTTAATAAAATCTGGAAAAGCTGCATATCCTATAAAATTATTAAGTAAATAATGTAAAATATTGTAGAAATCATACCTCACTGCTAAGTGGGAGCTAATTGCAACTATTTTTGTTTGTTTTTTGTGCACTTCACAAATCGGTGCATAGTTAAGGCTCTAACAAAAAACACCTATTACCATACTGAAAAAGTGATGCCTCTATAATTGGTATAGCAGGACTATACCAGAGTCGATGCCTCTAATAACATTATGAATAAAAATTATAATACCAGCCTGACTTATGCCCTCAAGAAACCAATACTCCTAATCCTAAGAAAGAGAATTAAACAGTCTCCACTAAATGTTTAAAATTGATTTTACAAATACTGAGCAGCAAAATAGCAAAAAAGAAATTGAGGTTGCACGCACCATGAAAAGTTGGTAATGATTCTGCTTAATAGAAATATTTGATCCAAAAATAAAATGACTCGGTCCGACAGGATTTATTAAGATGTAATTTCACGACTATGCTTGCAACCTTTGAACTGTGCAGTAAGAAGCACAAATAATCCTAAGAAGTTTTAATGTGCTTCATAAAACTAGTAACTATTTGAACAATCAGATGAGTTATTTTTAGTGTGCTGTGCTTTCATAAAATTGGTCATCAAGTGCCTTGTTTGTAGTTGACTAAATTAGTTCATAACCTGAAACCGTAGTTCCATCCTATCCAGATTCACATGTAGTTATAGTTGACTAGCCAAAAAATACAACCAGCTCCATAATTTAGGGGTCCTAATTGGAGTCAATTTATGCTTTGTTTCTCAATTTGATACATATTAGCAAAGGAAATGAATCAAAATTAGATTGCATGCTGAAAGTCTCTTTGGAACATTTCATCAAGTAGCTTGCGTGCACCATCAGATAAGAGAGAGGGAGGGAAGAGCAGTTACTAAGGTTAGAGAGATCCTTGCTTGTCTTCCTGCATTTGCATTTCAGAGAAGAGGTCGACAACTTCTTTAGGGCTTAGGCACCACGTGTGAAGCGTAGCCTCTGAGGGGCATTTCAACAAACACTTGTCTCGTACGAGAGAAGAGAGGAGCACAGTGGTACTTTCGTCGGTGGGATTTTAGAACAGCACTTGCTCGGAGGTCTGACAAGCGGTGGCATTGATCGGGAGGGGTGAAGCGGATCCAGTATGAAGAGATCGAGAAAAGGAAGGTTTGGATCTAGCGCCTCTCCCTCAGCCCTGCCTCGGTCCGGCGACTGCACCATTCACCATTCACCATTCAATTTAGTTTTGCTTTTGTGACAAAAATTAAGAAAATTGAGAGACAAAGTTTAACCTATAGGAGCTGGCAAAATAGAGAGAGAAGCGGGACACGGGGAGTTGAGTAGGGGAGGGAGGGAGGGAGGGAGGGAGGGAGAGAGAGAGAGAGACATGATGGACTGAGGGGTAGAGAGAGGCGACTAAGAGGTAGGGAAAGTAGAATAGAGAGAGGCAGAGTAGAGTTCCAACAGGAGATGAGAGAGGGATCAGAAATTCAGAATCAGAACGATCCGTCTGGGAAAAATAGAGAGAGAACAGTTTACCTATGACAGAGTAGAGAGAGGCGGCCAAGAGGGATGATAGAGATCGGGAAATATGAGAGGAGAGAGAGAGAACCGGAGACAGATCGGAAGAAAGTTTTAAATAAGACGGACCGTTAAAAATGGTTAAGAACAGTTAATTACTGTTAATTATAGTTTAAAACTGATTGGATAAGTTTGGGTACAAACCGGGTAAATAAGGTTGGGTATCAAAACCTTTTCTCTTAATATAAAGAAAGTACATCTTAAAAAAGATATTTGAATTTGTTGTGTTAATATAAACATTGATGGTGTTAGTATCATCACCCTCCAATTGCTCGTAAAACATCATATTTTAGTTAATCTAAACCATTTGATTTTAAATGGACGGTGTATATGAGACTAATTAAATCCATATAATTGAAGAGAGGAGTTATAATGTTGTTTCTATAAGCAATCTAGAGTTTTTTTTTTTTTTTGAATAGTTCCACTAAAATTTCTAGTTCTATCTCTGATATAAATTAATTAAACTGTGTGAATTCTGAGCCAAAATAATGTGATTTGAAGATGAAAAAGATGGTAAATTGGTTTGACAATTTGATTTTATATAAAGATTGAAACAAAAGTTGCATTATTGATTTGACATTTATATTTATAAAGATATTAATCTAAAAATGATGAAATTTGATACTATAAATATAATATTTTGAAATATTTCTAGAGTAAGATATCATATATCTCATTTGAGATACATTAGTTTGCTAAATCAAACATATTAGCAAAATTTCAAAATTTGACCAGAATTAACTCGAAATCCTATAAGATAATATATTAATCTATAATAGAATATTTAAATTATTATTGGGTATTGATTCATATGTGAATCTAATTACATAAAATTTTGGTAAATTTCGCTAGAGGTCACTAAACTTTGTCATTTATTATTAATTGGTCACTCAAGTTTAATTTCTCTTTTTAGTCACTCAACTTTGTCATTTGTCCCAATAAAATCGCTCTATACTTTTCTATCCAAAATCTTAACGGAATATTCTCATTCCATCCAAAATATTAACGGAATATACTCATTACATCCAAAATACTAACGGAATAAGCATATTCTATTAACATTTTGAACGGAAAAATATAGAGTGACTTAATTGGAACAAAAAACAAAGTTGAGTGACTAAAAATGGACAAATCAAACTTGAGTAACCAATTCGTGACAAATGGCAAAGTTTAGTAACCTCCAGCGAAATTTACCCTAAAATTTTAACATGTTATAACCGTACTCAAAATCTTAAATGTGCATCTATGTATTCCAATCTTAAACCTTCAAATAGAAGCATCAACCATTAACAAAAAATCAACATCTGTTAAGTATCAATCATTATCATAAAAAAATTAATTCTTGGAAAATATCAACTATTATTATTAGATAACAAGCAAACTTATGTAAAGTGTGAACTATATTTTAAATCTAGACCCCAACCATTTAGACCTAGCTATTATATTGCAAAAAAAAAAAAATACAAGCACAGTGCATACATTTTTGCTGCATTGAACTTTGCGATTCTGAAAAGTTCAATTTAATTAGTAAAAAACGGTATGGATTGTGCTTGTAATTTTTTCATCTGATTAATCTCGTGTATTTTTATTTGACGATCTGTGATGAATTTTGTAAATTTAAAATTGTAAAGGTCTTCTATCGATTTTCTCATTAATTTATATTAATGCATTGTTGGATCATATCTCGATATTAAATAACTCATTTAAAGCTGATTTCTTTTCTTTTGCATTAAAAAAAAATTAATTCGTGACATTGAAATTCTCATATTCAATAAAATTGCACAAAAGCCAATGTAGCGTCTCTGCAAATATTAAATAAGAGGAGGGTTCAAATGCTTTTATTTTTTGTGCCTCCATCATGCCTCCACTTTTAAAAACTTTAATAACTCAAAATTTAAAACTTAAAAGTCAAAATAAAATCGTTAGATATGATCTACATCATTTTATCTATGTGCTCATAAAAAAAATATCACATTTTGATTTTGTTTTTATGTGAATCAATAAGTTGAAAAATCAACGTCTATAAATTATCCACATTAGTACGTTTTTTACAAGCCATTGATGACAACCAAAACAAAATTGAAATGTCATATTTTTTTTTACACATGCATAGATAAAATGATGTAGATCATATTCAACAGTTTTATTTTGACTTTTAAGTTTTAAATTTTGAGTTATTAAAGTTTTTAAAAATAGAGTATGGTGGAGCATGAAAAATGGAGGCATTTGAACCTCCTCATTAAATAATTATTTTTCGGTGCTGAATTTCTTTGCCGCTATTTACAGATCTTTTATTATCATAAATTTGTACCACACAAAGTGGCGGGTTGTACCATGAGACGGGTCAATGAATTTCCTACAACCTCTTTCATGTGACGGGTTATTTGTATGGAACGGGTTATGGAGGTTCTTTGTGGCAGATTCTACTCCCTTGGGTGGTTAAAATTACCAACAAGATTTGCGAATAATTCGGTATATCCTGAATAATTCGATTTTTTTTTTTTGCAAATTTTACGAATTCCGAATTATTTCCAATATATACCCGAATTATTCCTTGGACCAAAAAATTTCCTTTCTTGTGGGACTAAAAATTTCTTTCATATTATTCCTAATTAAATTATATCCGAATTATTTCCGAATCATGAATTTTTGACCCCACCGAACCTTTCCCGAATCATTACGTTATCACTACGGTTTCATCCCGGCATTCTTTCCTTTGTTTTTATTTATTTTTAGTTTCTCTACACGGTGCTTGTGTTGATTTTTTCTTTCCAATTTATGTAAATTTATAATCCTTCTTTGTTTTATTGAAATTTAGTAGGTACAAAAAAAATCAAGTACTACAAAAAAGGGTGAACAAAAGATGAACTTTATTTACACAAAATAATGCTGACATATAACAACATGCTAACAATCAATCATACTGCAAAGTGTACTCATATTTTAAAAAATAAGCATAAGATAAAGAATGAGAAAGAAAAATGCATTAACATTTAACAAGGGGATCTGCTCAGTGAACCATTTCATGACATGGAGAGGTGCTTTTATGAGCTCAATAGCAATTTCCACAACTATAGTCACACACAAACAGCAAGGGCAGATGCATGACAGAAGCAACCTGCACATATATATTATATACAAATAAGTTATGTTAGGTATCTGGTTTACTGGCATAAACAAAATTACAAAAATGGTGTTCACTGAACACCAATTTTGGGCCATATTTAATTATGACTGAGAAATTAGAGAAACCAACTTGTACAGTTCTCTGAAATTTTAGCTCAAAGACATCCTAGAAAGAGGCAATTATTTTCAAAAAAAAAAAAAAGATGTTTTCTTTATATTCCTTTCTCCTGAAGCAATTGATGATCTAATATGATATATCAAACAAAAAGATGACTTTTTGTGCATAATTGAAAGTACTAATTCGACAATACCATAAAATCAGGTGTCCAAATGAAAATTTACTATCAAGTCAAGAACCTTTCAACTCTACGGTAAAGATTTTAACAGAGCAGTTTTGGCTTCATGCAGCGCATGAACTATATAATCAAAACAGATGATTCATGCGCTGCATGAAGCCAAAATTACTCTGTTACAATCTTCACCCCGCAATTCAGCTTAATTTCTACACAAAAAATGTTTTATTTATGTAAATATCAAACAAAAAGATGACTTTTGTGTATAATTGAAAGTACTAATTCCACAATACCATAAAATCAGGTGTCCAAATGAAAATTTACTACTAGTCAAGAACCTTTCTTCAACTCTACGGTAAAGATTTTAACAGAGCAGTTTTATCTTCATGCAGCGCATGAACTATAGAATCAAAGCAGCATTGCATATGATTCATGCGCTGCATGAAGCAAAAATTGCTCTGTTAAAATCTTCACCCCGCAATTCAGCTTAATTTCTACACATTAGATGTTTTCTTTTTGTAATATCAAACAAAAAGATGACTTCTGTGTATAATTGAAAAGACTAATTCGACAATACCATAAAATCAGGTGTCCACATGAAAATTTACTATCAAGTCAAGAACCTTTCTTCAACTCTACGGTAAAGATTTTAACAGAGCAGTTTTAGCTTCATGCAGCGCATGAACTATAGAATCAAAACAGCATTGCATATGATTCATGCGCTGCATGAAGCAAAAATTGCTCTGTTAAAATCTTCACCCCGCAAATTCAGCTTAATTTCTACACATAAGATGTTTTCTTTATGTAATATCAAACAAAAAGATGACTTTTTGTGAATAATTGAAAGGACTAATTCGACAATACCATAAAATCAGGTGTCCAAATGAAAATTTACTATCAAATCAAGAACCTTTCTTCAACTCTACGGTAAAGATTTTAACAGAGCAATTTTGGCTTCATGCAGCGCATGAACTGTAGAATCAAAGCAGCATTGCACATGATTCATGCGCTGCATGAAGCAAAAATTGCTCTGTTAAAATCTTCACCCCGAAATTCAGCTTAATTTCTACACATAAGATGTTTTCTTTATGTAATATCAAACAAAAAGATGACTTTTTGTGCATAATGGAAAGGACTAATTCGATAATACCATAAAATCAGGTGTCCAAATGAAAATTTACTATCAAGTCAAGAACCTTTCTTCAACTCTACGGTAAAGATTTTAACAGAGCAATTTTCACTTCATGCAGCGCATGAACTATAGAATCAAAACAGCATTGCAGATGATTCATGCGTTGCATGAAGCCAAAATTGCTCTGTTAAAAATCTTTACCCCGCAATTCAGCTTAATTTCTACATAAAAGAGATAATAGCAAAGAAAAGAGAAGAAAAGAGAGAACTTACCCGACAATCCAGACGACGACTCCAACAATGGAGACGATAAGGGCGAGTAACGCAAAGGGAAGACCTAGAAGCCACCCAAGAGGCCTACACTCACAATCACCGCAACACATCCTTAATGAATTTCACGAAATTGAATGTAGGGAAGAGAGTAAAGAGAGAAAGAAATTGAGCAGAGCAATAAACGGGAAAAGGGAAAGTGAGAAATTAGAGGATAGATATAATTGGAATTTGGTCAAAGGAAGGAAGGTTCGACGAGGGAAATTATTGTCTAAGTCTAAAAAGGCGAGAGTAGAGTAGTAGAGCAAAGCAGCCAAGCCAAGCAGGGTTTCAGATCTAAATCTATTATCCATATACTCTGAGGTAACATAATATTTCTGTTTCAATCCATATACCCACGGAACGCTTGAATAGTCGTGCAGATTCTGATTGGACGATCAAGATCTAAACAGAAATATTCTGTTACCTTAGGTGGTACGAATTCGCGCGATTCATATCCAATGAAAGTCGTAAATAGGGGTAATGATATTGACAGAGTAGTTTTGGTTTCATGCAGTTCACAAATCATATGAAGCCCTACTTTAACTCTATTTCTGTACGCTGTATGAAGCCAAACCTTTTCTGTCAATATTTTTACCCGTAAATCGGATTGAAGCCTTCTCTAGTATGTACCTAATCGTTGAAAGAATTAAACAGAGAGCATCTTTGGCTTCATCCAGCGCACAGACTATACAATTAAAACAGCGCTTTATGGAGTTTGTGCGCTGCATGAAGTTAAAACTGATCTGTTAAAATCATTACTCCTGTGCGATCAATTATGACAACACCTAAACCTACCTACCAATCCGAGAGCCAAATTCTCTGAGGTCACAGATATTTTCTGTTTAGATCTGCCCGTCCGATCAGAATCCATACCAATCCGGATCTGATTGGATTCTGATTGGACGGTACGGATGTAAACACAAATATTGTGTTACCTCAGGGAATATGAATTCCCAATCCTATATTCCTAATCCATATCCGCTGTCCTTGTATGATACAAGGAAGGTAGCGGCAAACAAAACGAATAAAATGCAACCGAATTATGGAGGAGTTACTTGAAGAATTAATTAAATTGCATGCCTATGAGATCTCCATGTCACTAATATTGATGTAGTAATTATAATTTTAATTAATATAATGTGTGTAGTAGTTGTTAATTTAAAGATCTTACTAAAATAATTATTTATTTAAAAAAATCACATAAGTTTTTTCAAGTACTAATTTTGAAAAAGACAATGTTAGTAATTACAAAATTATCAATTATGAAAATCAGGTTCTAAATAGCACGCAATAGCGTTTTCGGACCATAAAAGTTATGGTGCTATCGGCGTTATATCTCGCTTTAGCGCGCTATAGCTGTGTAATATGGGCATATCACTGTTTTTTTAGTTTTGCTGCTATGACGCGATAAACGTTATTTAAAGATAAAAATTAATTTTTAGGGATGCAAACATTCTAAAATTGATATGAAAAAAGTTGCTAAATTATTATTTTATAATTAGAGGAACAATGATCTAAAGAAAGCTCTTCATTCACTCCAAGTTTCTCCTAATTTAAAAAAAAAAATGTATAACGAAAGCTGCTAAGGAACCCCCTGTTGGCACCACAAAGTTGTTACTTCTTTTTAAATGTAAGGAGGAATCTCCCTCCATGACATGATTGATGATTTTAATTAATTAATTAATATAGTACTTCTCTCTTAATTTTGTTTTGAGCTAGAATTTTGTCCATGAAGGTCAGTAAAATATAAAATTCAGAAATACATGATTTTATGTTAATAATATTTTTCCAAATAAGAGAGCAAATAATCGTATCGATCTTTAGTGATAATGTTTCGAAAATTATTTTGTGATCCAAATTGAAGCTATTTGTATAAGAACATCACAACAAGCATTAAAAATCAATACAAATAAATATTAACTAGAATTTGCAAAATACAGGTCAATAGTCAGATACATAGTTCGGCGCCGGATCCAACCCTGAGAGTCCTGCTTTTCCGATCCCAACCATTCAAAATTTTCCATTTGCGTATCTCGATAAAGAAATTTTTTCATACACAAATCTCAATGAATTTGAATGGTTGGGATCAGAAAAGCAGGACCCTGCTAAAAGCAGCAGAGTCCATTCCTTCGGCGCCAAATTGGAGGAAAATAACATTTCTTGTTTCTTAATTGTAACAACGTTTTCTTTGATTGACATGTTTTTTTTTAAATTAATTTAATTTTCAGAATTGTTTGCCATAAAATAATAAGTTTCACAATCAGAGCAGGCGACCAAGACTGGTCTGATTGGTCAAAAAATGTGCCACCTGCATGTGTCAAATTTCGCTTCCCCTTCTCTTTTTTCTTCATCAATCAATCAATCTCCTAACGAGACTTTTTTCAATAAAATATAAATTAAAAAAACACACGGTGTCCGAAATGGGACTTCCAACCTAGATAGGAGTAGGTCCGATGGGCATCGGACCCAGAGTTAGGTTCAATTAGCTCTATTACCGTACGATTAGCATCAAGATTTATGTGCACAGAAATTGATACAATCTTACACAGATTTTGATGCAGAACACATGAATCTTAATGCAGTTCGGATAGTCATCACACCCATCGAACCAAGGTAGGTCCGATGGGCATCGGACCTACTTTCATTCCCTTCCAACCATAGTTGACAACTCGACGGAGTTAAAAATTTGTAATTCTGAAATAATTCAAGTATAATTCGGAAATAATATAGAATTATCCAAATCTGAAAAAAATACTCAAAAAAAATTCACAAATAATTCATAAAATTTGAAAAAATTAGTAAAATTTGCAAATTATTGGCGAATAATTCGATCAAAGTTGGTCAACTGAATAATTCATCTATCAGTTTGCCATCACAAAAAAAACGAATTATTCGCAAATAATTCGCAAATTTTGTAACTATGCTCCAAACCACAGACTTAAATGACAGAATTTTTTATTTATAGAAATATTTGAAAATAATGTAGAGTAATAGATGGATTGTCTTGAGATTTTGATCTCATATAAAGAATTGGAATTTTTTTTTGTTTCCGGTTCTATCTATGAGATTAAAATTTGCATACAATTAATCTATTATCCTGTATTAGTTTTATATAATTTATATAAATAAAAAATCTGGTTAAATGATTTCATACAATTCTACTTACCTCAACTATATACAAAATTCTCTTTTAGAACTTTTGAATTTAATTTTCCCCAGAAGAGCAATTAAAACATTTTGATGAACATCTGAAAAAAAAAAAAAAAAAAAAACATTGATCAGGATAGATCCATTAATCAAATAGTCACCTAAAAGTCAAATAACACAACAAAAATAAAATAAAACACCTTTCTACTGAACAGATTTTCACAACAAAAATTCATCTTAAAGACAAAAGATGAGATTTAAACTAAAATTTAAACTTGTTAGATAAATTAAACTGAAACATTGACAAGGCAAGATTCCAAGCTTCAAATCCAGTCACATCTGCAAATTAAATACATACACGTTATTACTTGAATAATACCTATTATCTTTAATGCTAAAATAGAGAAAAATCTCTATCACGAATTTATAGAACACAGAGAAAAATGTACAATTTGAAATTGTTCGTGAAACAATCAAATTCCACGACATAAAATCGTGGTTCAAACCAAAATGAGCTAAACATAATTCAATCTTAAAACTATAAATGCTTTAATTAATTTTTTTATTACATTAGGTCCTCGTTTCGGCATTGGATAAAAAACAAGGTGTTGATCTCTTTTCTTTCTAGTAAATGGTTCAATTTTTTTTTATTGATATGAGTGTTCTATATCAAAAAAAATTTCATCTATACATTTTTAAATCATTTGGATACTTTTTTAAACCATTTGGATACTAACGTAGTCATAGAAAGAGTACCATTTTGGCAGTACTTCAAGCAGTTTAGCTTTAACCATGTTAAAGATCTCAAATTATTTTGATTGGTTTTGATAGAAAATCAAAGTTATTTCAGCAATAAATAACAAAATGCTATAGTTCTTACATATGATTTCTGAATTTATTCAGAAGTAATTCGTGGAGATCATACATTCAAATTATGCAAAACAAATAATAAGAAATGTTCAACGTCAACATGGGAAAAATAATTTTGCTCCAAGTTACTTAGTCAAATTTTATAAAAAAATCACCATTTTACATTTGAAACAAGGACCGAGATATGAAAAATAATATACATAACCAGTATTCCATGAACAATGAAAATAATAAAATAAAAACTTGAAAAGTTATACTAGTATATCCTTTGGCCCAGAAAATTAAAATTCATTGTATCAATAAAAAAATAAAATATTGAAAAGATATACTAGTATTTACCTGTGGCCCACAAAATTAATTACAAGTTACAAAATACAAAATACCTTCTGTAGAAAGTTTATGAAGAAAGTTTCCCAAATTAGAAGTTAAACTCACTAAAATATGACATAAATAAAAATATTTCTTACACTTACCTCTGTTATATTATTCTATTGATCTTACCCCATGATCAACACTTGAAACCTAAAAACAAAATAACCAATTTTGTACAGCAGAAACAAAACTCTTTATTTCCTAAGCTTTACAAGTGCACATGGTACACAATATGCAAGGGAATATTTTATGTTTGTGACTGAAACCCACAATTTCAAAATTTCAAAACCAAATTTTAAAACGACAAAACTCAAATTCCTGTTCCTAAATAAGCAGCCCTGCATTTTTTTAGTTAATTTCAGGCCATTTGGAGTGGCCTAAAATTCCAACAGTTGTTAAATTAAAAACCAAATATATTATAAAATATTCGGGTTCCAATAAGCAAATTAGGCCGCATTATAAGGGAACAGAGCAGGATGCAAGGGGGGTATAAATGGAAATCATAGTTGACCAAGCATTTTACCCGTCTCTAAGAAATAGAAGAATTATATTTATGTTAGCTACGAATTCATAAGACTATGTAGATTGCTAACATGACAGGTATACCCCTATTTTAAGAAGCTTTCTTTTATATGGTTTTACTGGTAGAACCAGTGCTGCCAGAAACTCAGCACACCAGGTCCTACCCTGCACCAGAGGAACCAGACTCCCTAATACACAGTTCATTTCTGTCCCCACTCAAGATTTCTATCTGTCAATAAGTTACCAAACTTTTTCGCAGATATATATCTATCTATACAGACACAAAACACACACACACACACACAAGCAGACTGTCAAATATGAGGGTTTTGGTGAAAAAAAGGGCATTGAGATAATAAGACGATAAAAGACTAGTCAACAGTAGTATCATTTTAACTCCTATTGCATTGCGCTTCATTCTAATGCCACCCCAATTTGTTTTTTATTTTATCATGTCTTATGACAAATTGAACTCAGAAAATACAGGGTCACTTTATTTAGGAAAGGGATTTTGAATTTTGTCATATTAAGAATTTTGTCTTGAATTTATCAATATGGGTTTTTTTTGGTACAATAAGGGTTTGGGAGAATACACTTGAAAATATATTTTATCAACAATTTTTCAGAGATCTCTGAAAAAGGAAAATGGAAAATAGAATTTAGCAAGAAAAATTAACATATTATAGGAACTCACCTTTCTTGCTATCTTACATGGCTTTGTCTCCCATTCTTCTTCAATAACTTCAACTTTACAACTAAATCCCCGTTTTTTCACAGAATCAATCTCCTTCTCAATCTTACCATCACTGAGTTGGGCCTCAATTGAAGGCCACTCGGACTCAAATATTCCCAACAACTCCTCTGCCATTGCATAAGCAGTATCATCTAATGAAACAAAGACATAATCAAATCTTAAAACATATGAAATTTTGTAAAAAAAATTGTTTTAGCTCGTTTTGTGCTTCACTTGTAAGTTTCTTTATCACATCCCACATCAATCAAAAGAAATATATCCAAAAAGTTTATAATTTCATTTTGGTCCATGAGTATTTTTGGTATAATCATTATGCCATAACCTTTCCAAAAATTTCACATAGGCCATCATATCAATTAGGAGGACACATTTTTGCATTATTTTTAATTTTTTCATACAATATTTTTTTTTAAATCAGAGACGTGTGCACATGATTTGTACCAGACATTACATTTAAATGACCATCTTTGCTGGTTGCCAGGTTTTGATATTACCAGTTAACAGCTAGAACAGTAAAAGCTGTTTGTTATATCTTTGCTCACAAAACTTACTCGAGTTATACTTTGATTCATACAAACAATTTATATCCTACCTAAATCTCACTCACTCATGGTTAATTGCCCCTCAACAACTAAAAACCCACATACCCCACAAAAATGGGTGAAAATATTTACAGAGCAGTTTCGGCTTCATGCAGCACACGAACAATATGCAGTGATAATTTGAAACTATAGTCCGTGCACTGTACGAAGCCAAACCTACTCTGTTAAAATATTTACCCCAAAAAATGCAAATAAACAAACATGCATTTGCACAACAATTTTTTTTAATCAAATTCTAACTTTCCCAATAAACAATAATAATTTTTAGGAAAAAATTTCTTGTATACCGTCAACAACATAGAAAATTACGTATGCCCCCTCTAAAATTTCATAATATCACATATACTCTTCTAAAATTTTAGAAGTTTAGATGGGAAAATATGATATTATAAATTTTAGAGGGGTAAATTGTAATTTCCAAGTTTTTGAGGGGGTATACATGAAATTCTTCATAATTTTTGAAGCAAGGAACAATTAAAAACCCATATACGATATACCCCAAAAAAATTGCAAAAAAACAAACATTCATTTTCACCCAATAAAGAACAATAATTTGTGAAGAAAGAAACCACCTTTGCGGTTGTAAGTCATGGCATTGCGAAAGGTAAGCCTGACGTCATCAGCAAACTGAAGTGGGTCCATGTAGCGACCTTTGTGGACCCGACATTTGACAGTGCCTAGGTCCATGGGGTGGCGTATAACGGAGTAGTAGTCTTTCAATCGGAGCTTCTTCACATCCACTGGTTCATTGAACAGCCAGCCGTGATGGTGGTTCATCAATTTCTCCAGTAGTGCATTACAACTGGAGAAGAGAGACAGGGAGAAAGAGTCATCGCCGGATCCCTTCATGCGCGTGTCCGATACGGCGACAAGGGGTGCTTTTGGTTTCGCTTTTGGCATTGTGTGCTCTACTGTTCTACTGCTCTCTGTGTGTGTGAGTTGAACTAAATTGGTGTGGATACGAGTGTCCGATTCTAATTGGGCTGGGCTGTCGTTTGCATCTTCTTAAAAAAAAAAAAAAAACATGATTATCAGAAACTTTATAAATTTTTAATTTGAAAATAATAATAATAAGGATCGAATTATTAATTAAGTTCAGAATAAGATGATCGAATTAATAGTTCGATTATCCCTTAGTCACACTTGCACACTATTGACAAAACAAATTTAAGAAAAAATGAGAGGTGACTAGAAGTAAAGTTGTGATAAAAAATGGACCGAACTATTAATTCCGTCATTTTTATTAATATCTAAAGTTAAATATAAATTAATAAATATACCCAACTCAGCTGGATTTTGATAAAAATATCCAAACGGGCCAATAAATATCCGGTACCTATTTTAATCCAAAACTGGCCATTTAATGGCCGGCACCTATTTTTAATCGAAACCGACCATTTAATCAACCTATTTTCATCAAATTTCTCTCTCTCCTCGCTTGAACTCTTTCTTACAAATTTCTCAATCTTTTATCAGATTTGCAAGTAAGTCTCTCTAATTTTTTAAAAATTCATTTTTATTGCAAAATGGTTGTAAAATGTTAAGATTTGTTAGTAATGTACCAAAATTAGAATAATTTAGTTGTAATTAGTGTTGAATCCGTTGTAGTTAGTTTTAATTATTTAATATAGTATAATTTAGAGTAATTAGCTAAATTTAAATTAATGTAGCGTAATTTATTCTAATTTAGTATAATTAGCATAGTTGAGCAATTTTTAGCGTATGTTAGCATTTTTTACCATAATTATGATAACTAAGCCTAATTTAGTGCAATTTAGCATAATCAGGATAATTATCCCATTTTAGCATAATTAGCCTGTTTTAGCGTGTTTTAGACTATTGTAGCCGATTTGAGGATATTTTAACCGCAATTGGCCTATTTTAGCCGATTTTAGCATATTTTAGACTATTTTGGACTATTTTTAGCATATTTTATCGAAATTAGACTATTTTAGCATATTTTAGGTTATTTTAACTGCAATTGGCCTATTTTAGCCTATTTTATCATATTTTAACCTATTTTTGCCTATTTGTAGCATATTTTACCGAAATTAGGCTATTTTAGTCTATTTTGGCATTTTTAGGCTATCTTAACCGCAATTGGTCTATTTTAGTGTATTTTAGCGAAAGTATGCTATTTTGGCTTATTTAGCATATCGTAGGCTATTTTAATCGCAATTTGTCTATTTAAGCCCATTTTAGCCTATTTTAGCCTATTTTACCGAAATTAGGCTATTTTGGTCTATTTTAGCATATTTGAGGCTATTTTAACTGCAATTGGTCTATTTTAGCCGATTGGAGGATATTTTAATCGCAATTGGCCTATTTTAGCCGATTTTAGCAAATTTTAGGGTATTTTGGCTTATTCTTAGCATGTTTTAGGCTATTTTGGCCTACTTTTAGCATATTTTACCGAAATTAGTCTATTTTAGCATATTTTAAGCTATTTTAACCGCAATTGGCCTATTTTAACCTATTTTATCATATTTGTAAGCTATTTTGGCCTATTTGTAGCATGTTTTACCCAAATTAGGCTATTTTAACTGCAATTGGCTTATTTTAGCATATTTTAGCATAGTTAAGGCTATTTTGGCCTATTTTAACTTATTTTACCAAAAGTATGTTATTTTGGCCTATTTTAGCATATTGTAGTCTATTTTAACTGCAATTTGCCTATTTTAGACTATTATTGCATAATTAAGCCCATTTTGGCCTATTTTACCGAAATTAGGCTATTTTGACCTATTTTAGCATATTTGAGACTATTTTAGCCGCAATTGGCCTATTTTAGCCTATTTTACCGAAATTAGGCTATTTTGGCCTATTTTAGCATATTTAATTTTAGAAATTAGGGTTTAGGGTTTACTTAGCTTAAGTTAACATTATTTTATTTTTGACATTATGATGGCTAGAGTACGGCCTAGGACTCGTCTAGTACCACCTGTAGTTGATGAACTGATCGAGACTGGCAGCATAGAGCATTTCAGTCCTCTCCTATAGATGCCCCACCGCGAGCACCGAGTCTCACTAGCTTCTCGTGAGGTACGTAATTTTTTTAAGTTGTTTTCAAATTTTGTTGAGTTTAAATTTTGTTTTGTTAACACTATGTGGATTACTTTTTCAACGCAAGACAAGTTTCTTTTAGATGTGAAGTTGCGGTGCATTCACATGTAGTACTACAAGGTGATGGACCAGTACCTCATCAATCTGGGCTTCTACAGTGTTGTTGACATCTTGTGGACTAGGAGTGGCATCATCAATGCATCTCTCATTACAGGATTGGTGGAGCGATGGCGTCCCGAGACGCACACGTTCCACTTACCATTTGGAGAGATGATAGTGACACTCCAGGATGTGAGTACCCTTTGGGGTTTGCCTATCAGTGGCACACCCGTTGGTGGCGTATCTGACAGCGCTGGGTTTGCTGCTCAGGTATGCACTTGTTATTGACTTTATATTATTCCGAAAAGGGTTTTATTATCTGCTTTGTATCTGACAGCGTTGGGTTTGCTGCTCCGGTCAATGAGTTGTTGGGAGCTGATATTTACTCCCTCATTGAGGATAATGGGAGGTATAAGTTCCATATGAGGATGAAAGTTACGAGAGCACTTCAGCACGGGTCTGACAGCAGATTCCACCGATGAGGACATTCAGAGGCACTACCTATAAATTGTTTCCATTACATCTGTTATTTATATTATTCCGAAAAGCGTTTTATTATATGCTTTGTATTGCAGATATACACGGGGCTCTGTGATGGACCTATTTGGTTCTATCATGTTTGTTGATTCCAGCGGTGATTGCATCCTAGTGATGTATCTCCCGCTGCTGAGAGACCTTGATAGCCCGTCGAGGTACAACTGGGGTGGGACTGTCTTAGCCCATCTGTACTCCCACCTGTGCCGTAGTTGTAAGGTAAATCTACAACTCTTTTCTTATTTAATTATTGAATCAACCAATCCAAATACCCTGACAGCTACAATTCTTAAAAATGTAGAAAGAGAAGAAGCAAATGTATGGGCTGGTACATTTGCTGCAGCATTGGTCGTGGTCACGGCTATCGGTGGGCCGGCCTATCCCGAATGAGCCTCCGGCGTGGGGAGAGCCCTATAATCTAAGATGCCCGATATACGCCAAGAAGTGGCACGACACTCACCGCTACCAGGATCAGGGCCACAATAGTATCCTGGGAATCAGGCCAGTCCGTTCACAGCTGCAAAGTTTGGCTGCAAAGCAGATTGAGTGGACACTGTATGAGGAGTTGTACGAGAGTGAGCATTTGCTTGGGATTTGTCTGGAGCAGTGGGAGAGATGGTACTACACATGTCCACTCGTATTCTTCTGAATTGTAAAGCACCACTATCTAGATCGGGTCCTCCGTCAGTTTGGACATGCGTCGTTGATTCCCACAGATCCACAGTTGTCGAGATCCATCATCAAAGACCTGCACAAGTAAGTCGTATTCTATTATCTATTATCTCATATTGCTTGATAGCTTTGTATTGCAACTAACGTGTTCCTTACAGGACTAGCCACTTATCCAGGGCTGAGCTCGACTGGAGGACGCATTTTGAGGAGTACTACACTAGGGCAGAGGCTCCAGAGCATCTTGATTTTAATCATATGCCAGATGTGCTCACGCAGACCCCGGGACATCCCCTATTGAGGTATGAGTCTTGGTACTTGTGGGTCTGCATGGCATCCATATATCTGAATGGTGATTACGGTGCCCACTTACGCGATAGGATCCTGGACGATGATGGTTATGTTAGTTTGTAATAATCTAGAAGTCAATAATACGATAAATTTGTTATATAAAGCTTTGTTCATGAATTGAATGTTTAATCATTTTGTTACCTTGAGTATTATTGAATTTATGAATCATTTCGAGTTCATGACTGGAATTGTGAAACTTCATAATATAGATGATAATACTCTTAAAAGTCTCTAACCAAGGTAATTAGCAGGAACACTAATTACCGCGATAAGGTTAGTGTGTGGATTAAATGATGGTTAAGTTTTACAAACCATAGACAAAGAGTTGTCATTTTAATCACACAGATACATGTTAGAGAACATGATATTTGACAGACCCCAAATGAAACATTAAATGGAATTGTGTTTGTGTCATTAATGTTTTCATTTAGTGTTAAGTTCTAAAGTATGAGATATTCATTTTTCCTACATAAGAGATGTATATGTGTGATTGCTATCTAACGCTATCCGTAAAAAGTAGCTATAAGGGTAGTTCTTCGGTATACATAGCTTATGCGGAGGAAAAGATGGTTTATCAAAAGTACTATTGTCCCTCGTATCTCAATACGAGCTATAGCATCACTGGGCCCCTTGATAGAATATGATTATCTGGATCCAGTATGATTACAAGAGTAAACATATTTGATAATCTATTCAGGATCAAGAAAAGATTAAGTTTGCAAGGATGACACACACCTACCTTGAAACTAATCTGATAGCTATGAGACAAAAGATTAACACGAAGTAAATCGTTTACTGGATCATGATATTGTACGGTACAGCATCATCTGTGTAATTGGTGTCATAATGTACTTGCCAGGTGCCACCTATGATAAATAGAAGTTAAAATAGTTTTAATTCTATTTGCCAACATAACACAGATCCTATTGGGTCACACCATATAGGAGCTAGTCGGAGAATCTTGTTGATTAATTATAATGATTATAATTAATAATAAGATGGATAAAATTAATTATATATGATATAATTAAATTATAAATGTCATTTAAATGACAAGCAAAAACATTGGTTAATTTATGAACGTATTTGACACGTTGCATAAAAGTTACCGAACGAACGATCGAGAAAATATATATTTGATTTGGACTTAGAATATTTAATTATTGGATTTATATTTTGGGCTTGAAACCCATTAAGAATAAATCACTAATTAAAGATTAAAGGCCCAAATCAAAAGCCCAAATCAAAGCCCAAATTAATATTGGCCGTTGAAATTTGCCGACTACATTTGCTGCCGACTTAAATTTTGGAAATGTATATAATAGCAAAATTTATATGGCGGCAACTAATGCATATAAATATATGATGAAAGTTAAGAGAGAATTCATTCCAATTTCCTTAATACCGATTCGATCTGATCGAACGATAATTCTCTCTTTTCTCAGATTCGTTCTAATCAGAGTACGGGTTATAGAAATAATATTTTACGAGAGTCGTAATTATTATTTGCTTTTTCTCGTGAATAGTGTTTCTGTCAGATTCCGCGGTTTACAGTATTTCTGGTAAAAGAAATAAACCGCTCTCTCGATCAGTCCTGGTGGATAACCGATAGAGGCACTATAATTTTGGTGCTTGCTTAATCGGGTCAGACAGTCGGGTCAGACTGCATTCCAATTTGAATTTGGAAGCAAGGTAAAGAAATGTTATATTAATCTATTTAATTGTTAAATAGATTTAATCTTTTAGAAATCAATCAAAGGAGTAGATCTATAAAACTGATTAAAATACAAGTAAATACGGTTTTACTATTTTTGGTCTATACAGGATTAATCTGGTATGTAACTCTCGGTTATTATCCGACATACTACTTAATCTATGATCTGATTAGTAAAGTTTTACTTACGGTTTTTAATCTAAGAAAAGGATTGAACAGGTATGTAACTCTCGGTAGATTATCCGACATACCACTTCAATCCTTTTGGCTTAAGTTAGAAGTAAAATTTTTGTTTTACGGTCTTTCCGCAGCTTAAGCCTAATGGCTTTGGGTAGCCTCAAAACCCTACAGGTTACACCCCTAATGGTGGCAAATGGGCTCGCCAGGTAATGCACCTAAAACTACATAGTTTTTTTCCTAACTGATTAGTTCATCAAGATTTGATCTAACAAAATAATTTTTTTGCAGCATTTGACTGCGATTAAAGGTTGCGCGCATGGGATCAAGATGCTGAGAAAGAGGGGTTGGAGATATATTGGGTATATGTGGCTCAAGACCCATACTAGATGTGTTGAGGATGCCGGGCACGGTAGGCAGCTCATCACCATGCTACGAGACGCCGGAGAGAATAACAACTAGCGTCATATAGATCCAACCGAGCCTGACGTGCCCCTGGTTGTAGGTCCTACGATGCTATCTCCCCATTTCCCGTGAGCAGCCAGAGTGAGACTACCATCGTTGGGTATTGTCCATGACTGGCTGGCATGCATTCTATAACGCGCATGGACGTCCGGTTCAGCCTTCGGTATGTCATATTTCATTAGTTGGCAGGTTAGTACAAATTTCTTCATTCAGATCAAAATTAATTAATTATTTGTCTCATTGTAGGGTTCAGCCGAGATGTCGTCACCGCCTCCGGAATTCATTCCTTCGGAGTCCTTTCCACCTTTCAGTCTCGATGACTTCTAGTTTGGCTATGAGGATCAGCTCGACATGCCGCCCATCGTGATCACCACGATATGAGAGAGAGATGCCACATGATAGAAAGGCTAGTGGTAGTGGGTCTCAGACTTAGCCTGACTTTGCGGCTGAGTTAGCTACGTCCATCTTCTAGACACCCCCGCCAGTCTCTAGGGGTGAGGATGAGTCAGTCTGGGATACCACCGACCGGATGAGCAGAGAGGCCGTGGCTGGTGTCGTTATACCGAGAGAGAGAGTCTGTCCGGTTTGAGATAATTGCAAATGCAATAGGCAACAATTGGTTCTCGGCATTATAGCCGCAAGCTATCAAAAACCTTCCCTCATACCGCCCAGACAAGAAGCATGCATCTACGTTGATCATTGGTCTCAAGTACTGAAACACTGCAATGCATGGACCAAAAGCCCAGGCTACAGCCCTGAATTGAACAACATGTTGCATAATTTCTCTTTCTCTATCTCGTATCAGACAAGTTAGAAATTGGTATTTCGAGCAGGGATTCTTGTCGCAAATTGCCATCAGCAGTGGTTTCAGCAAGCTGTATGAAGCCTCCTAACTCCCAAATTATCAGGCTACTGCAAGCTCACGACCCCTCCACAATCGGTTGTATTTCGGGTTACATTGCCGTACACAGTTAAAACACAGTTTGTCACCCCCTGGATGCTCATGCATGGGTTTTCATTAATGCTTTTCTCAATGACATCGGCAATTATTGATGCCGTCAGACATTCATTGTTGGTCTTTGTATACTCAGCCCTACATGTGTGAGGCTTGTCTTGCCTCATTATCATTCATGCATCTCCATATCCCATTGCTTGTCCCTTAAGTTCGTAATTACAACCCGGGTCCTTGCACACCACCTAAATCCGATCCCTGTCACTTTTCTTCATTCTAATCTCCTGACTCTTAGTAATATGGTGCTATCTAATCTTCTTAATCAGGTCTTCTTTGCATTTGTTCTATTCCGGAAAATTTAAATTTTTGTTCATTGAAATTAATAACTAAAAATCTACAACTAATTAAAACTTTAATGGTGCTATTAGGGAAAATAAAAGCTAATTAACGAAATGGATAAATTGGTTATACAAAATTTATTTAGTGCGCCAGTTAATAAATTAACAAAAATTTAATTGTACTTTATATTGTTAAATTTCTAAATTTAAAAGACAAATGAAAATAAAAACTTTAATTAAACTTTGATAAAAAGATACGGATAAATTCGTACCGTAAATTCTGGACATTCGAGAAATTCGTACAAAAAAAAAATTTCTAAACACAATTTCCGTTTAACTCCTTCGAATTAAGTGCAATTGAATATATATAAATACCTTAGGAATCCCTTTTAAATTATCTTAAAATTAAATCGACCATTTGGATAAACTTGCACGAATCTTGAAGCACCTTATAACCCAAACCCTTTTTCCCAAATTTCCTCTCCCTTCACTCCAGCGTACCCCTCCCATTTCCTCTCTGTCGGTGAGCCATCCCCAAACCCTTCCCCTCCCTCTTTGCCCTGTCGCTGCCCCCACATACCCACACTCTCTCTCTCTCGTTCCTTAATGGAGAAGGAAGTGCACCTCCCTTCCCTCTCGTTTCTCTCTCCCATGAGATGGCGACGACTCCGCAGCCCTAGCCGTACCACCCCCTCCCATCGTTAACCCTAAAATCCGACCTGATAATCCCCTCCCTCTCTCGCTGACAACGAATCCCCCACTTCCTTCCTCTCCATCGCTGACACCCAAGCCCCACCACTGCGCCCTCTCTCTCCCGGGTTTTCTCTTGTGCCATTTTCAGTTTTGCTTGTGCCCGTGAAGCTTGAGACGAGGCCGGAAGCAAAGGGGAAGACAATTCCAACCGCTGTTATGGTACCGACCTTCGCCACGACGCGAATCAGAAGCACTATTCGGTAATCAGTCCTATATCTTGGTTTCCTTCTCTTATTGCTGGTGTGAAACCCTTTTGATTGGTGAAAATTGTAGAATCTGAAATTTCTGTGCTTGGTTGTACGCTCGTGCGGATCTCGAGACCGGTTAGAAACGAGGTGGAGAAGGCAACAACCGACTACAACTTTGGTACTGACTACCTCTCATCAAACGCTTGGAGAAAGCAAATTCGGTAATTCTTAAATCCTCATTGATTGTCTATTTTCTGTTTTACCTTGCGATGGCATGAGGGCATCGACCCTTTTCGACTTGACAGTGAAATGCTTCGTATATTTTTCTTGTTGTTGGGGTTTCGTATTTGATTCGATTGGGTGTTATTGTTAATTGTTTAGTTGCGTCTTTTGAATATGAAATCGAGTATTGATTGGTAGTTTTCGTATCTGATTTGTATGCTTGAACTGTGACCGATAGCGATACAATACCAGTTTTCTAATGCTTGGTACAGTCGGTACCAGCATATTATGTGATTTGGTGCGATTCTAGTAACTCATAAGGATTCATATGTAATTTTTATAAGATTGAGGGTGTAATGATAATTATATAAATGTGATGATTCAACACTGCTAGGCCGAATTACAAATGTTAAAATTAAGGGCCTTGGTAATTTCACTTTTTCAAGGGACTTTAATGAAAAGCTTAATTTCAAATATGGAACTCAAATTGGAAATTATTTCGGATTTTGACTGGCATTGGTTTTTGGGTTCTGACCCATATTGAGGAAGAATAAATGGATTTTTGAAACTTTAGGTTTCGGACCAACGAAGTGAATTAAAATAAAATATATATTAAAGGTATAATTATTCCAATATAGATATAATTATTATCTCTAATTTTATATTAAATTTATTATATAACTTATATCATATACGTACTTATCATATATTAAATCGTCACACTATCAATATATAATAAATTATGTATATAATTATGATCTAGATAACAAAAATTAATAGTCCCAACAATAGTTAATTAGGATTAACACAATTAACTTAGATATAATTTAGTTAAGTAATTACTTTATTTATTTTTTTAGTAATAAAATTAGCAATGATATTATAAGTATTTTAAAAATTTACAAGAGATATAAAATATGTTGTATTAATGACTTTCGTATCATTTCGATTATTTAAAAATTGGTTAGTAACGTATTTTATTTATATACGTACTTAGGAATAAATTAAGTTGAACCATTAGAGAAATTAAGTAAAATAAGTACTTTTAAAATTTCGAACACCTAAACGTGATTAATTATCACAATATAACTTAACAATATAATTACGTGATTTACTCTTATATAGTGAATAGGATTTCTTTTTAAATGCTTAGGGAAATTTAATTAAAACAGATTATCTTCAAATTTATAAATAGACCAGTCACGCATAATTAAATTAAAAGGAGTTAACCGTAAGTACTTACGAAGTGGACCGACTGAGCCGATTGAACCAATTGACAAATTAAGTTAGATCGCGTAATTAAAAATAATAAAACAAGGGTAGCAGGGGTTGTGATAATTAGTTCGATTCTCATTAGTTTAAGTTACGAATTTCAGGTCATCAGACCTATTCCGATCCTGATCCGGGGACCGATCCTGATCCGGGGACCGACCCTGCTGACGATTATACCGGAGCATACGCGGAGTACGGAGGCAATTAGTGCGCACGTCTTTAGCTAGCCTTACATGTGTGGGATATCTGAATTATTTTTTTAGTGGCGTACTCTAACCAGTCGACCACTTGACCTGTCATACGCACTTTAAATTTGTAAATGCATTAGAGCATGTTTATCTTTTCGAACTGTAATTAGAAATTGCATAATCCCGTTTCAAATGAGAATTTACTGTTTATCTAGGAGTAGTGTAACTTAATTTTCGGGTATAGATTTTATTATAGATATTTCAGGATTACTAGTTGTCCTCTTCTCGTAGAGGACAATATACTATTATTTTTATAAACGTTCATATGCATTGGTGAGGGCTGAGAAGAAGACTGAGTGACTGTGCTCCGGCTTGTTGGTATGGAATGAGTCGGGTCCGCAGCCATTGAGCTGAGGGATCACTTGATTCCTTAGATGGTCTTTTTAGGATAATATTATATGTATTAAAGTTGGAACTATATATAATCGTTCATTTTACTTTTACGTACATCGGAGGCTGCGGTCGCCGGGTACGAAACAATTCGAGCTTGGTCTCCCTTACATTAGGAGCTACTCGCTATATACGGATTTTGAGGCTGCGTGTCTCAGTGGTGTGATATGAGGCTGCGTGTCTCTGTTATACGATATGAGGCTGCATGTCTCAGTTATACGATATGAGACTGCGTGTCTCGAGACTGCGTGTCTCAGGTGTGAGATATGGGGCTGCGGTCCCAGGTTTTTTATACGAGGCTGCGTGTCTCTTTACTGTCCCATTGGTCTGCCAGGCGGTGGAGTTCCGTCGTCTGCTCATGAGGAGACGAATTAACTAAACTTTACGACTTGCTTGTAGATTTCTCCTATTTGTATATGTAAGTTGAAGGATCGTTTTAGAGCAAGGAAAAATACACGGATTGAGATATATTCATCGGCGAGTGGGCATATACTCTTGCGAGTTAATGCTCGATGTCCCTGATATCGTGTATCATTTGCTGCCACGATGTCTCTGGGCATCGTGTATCATTGGCTCCCTGCCCATTGTCCTTGGACTAATATCTTGTGGGACCTTGGGTCCGATTAGCACAGCACGGGGTGTACATATATTTTATCCGTACTATTATATATTGGATTTGTACACACAGTACCTCGATATTGGACTCCGAATTGGATACTATATTCTATTCTCTTTGTATTTTGTTTTTTGGGAAATTTTGCATGCTGTCATGATAGGATAATCGCATCATGTCATCTATTATATGTATTTTTCTTTAATAGATAAAATAATAGGTTGTTTATATTTAAGCATGTGCATTTAAAAGTACGAATTACCGAATTTTACGTAAGATTACTATTAAATGTGCTTTAACCAAAGATGATCCCTGAAAGGGTAATTCTGGGTCATATACTGGGCGATTAGTCGCTCACCGCACACGTTGTTTTCGTGGGTTTTAGGTACAGAGACTGGCGTACCGCAGCTAGGGATGCCAGGAGCTGCCCCTGAGGACCGTGCTGCTTGATGTTTGTTTATAGGACCCTCTTTTGATTAGGATTAGGAGTCCGATGATTTTTGTCTATACATCGGTCTCGTTAGATTATGTATCCCTTTCATTAGCTTGTGTTTTATTTTATGATGTGGATTGTATGGACTCGTATATGTTTATGTTTATTTAGTGATGTATGACTGATGCTTATTTATATCATTTCGCTTTTGTTGTTTTTGTTGATTATTGTATTTGATTAGCCTTGCGTGTTTAGGGATAATTAAACACGAGGCGGGGACTGATCACACCTTAATCCGAAAATTCTAGTTTGGGGTGTGACAGTATTTAAAATATTGGTCCAACGCCAGCTCAACTTTGTACTCAATCAATTGCCCATAGTAACTAATATATGCTTATCTAAACTCAGATATATCATTGAAGTCTTCGAACGGGTGCGTATCAGTCCGGCACTAAGCGGCATATTCACATATTCGGATCGAATAGTCTCTTGAGATGTTTCAAGTGGACCATCTTCACTACAACCTTCCATGTGATCAAAGTTTTAGTTTTCTCCATCGAATCCATCCCCACTTTGAAGATCTTCCCCTGGAATTTCATTAATTTTTTTCAAAATCTGATCCAATTTCATCATCTACTGGTACTGGTCTGGGGTGAGGTTATGGTGGCGATAATGGTAAAGGCGCCACATGCACAGGTTTAGGTAGGGATCTTGTATGGTGTACTAGTTGGGGTCCTAGTTGGGGTACTGGTGAAGTGAAGTGACTATATGTTTCTGGGTTAGGATCGATTAAATGAAGCACGGGAGTGTATGGCGCAACTGACTTTTGGCCAGAATCTCTAACCCCTGGCTCTATCGGAACTCTTCTAGCATAGATTTATATTATAAAAATTTCAGTGGCCTTTAAATGGCCGTACACACCTCTCCAGGTACTTTCATCTAGTTTTTTCGCAATGGTATATTTGCCGGAGTTTCCATTGCAAACTCGGGTTGTTAATTCTAAGTTCCACCTCTCTGGGTTATAACCAGTGCATGCGCAAATCATGGATTTCAAGTCATAAAGTGAGATACCATCGGGAATTATTTATGAATTAATTGACTCTTTGGAGTAATAAGCCCCGTATGCATTATTAAGAACCTTCCCACCACACTGTAATGAAATCAGGGCCATGACAAACAAACTACATTTTGGAAAATGGTAAACAATTGTCAGGTTACTAATCTACATGTATAGGTTATTGAAAAACAATTAAAAATAAATAAAAAATTAAATACATTAATTGTTTTATTTATTTACAAATTAAATGAGTGTAAATTAAATAGATCATGTCTGTGGGCACATTAATTATTTTGGATAATTAATTAAATTAATTATTCAAAAAAATAAAAAATATATTAAAAAAATAAATTTAAATTAAATAAAAAAATTTACCTGCAAGAGTTGAAAGGGACGAAGGTGAGTGTGTTGTGAGGGGGAGAGTGAGAAAGATGGGTATTTATAGGGGTATAAAACAAAAAAAGTGGCTGCCGGCCATTAAATGACCGGTTTTGGATTAAAATAGGTACCGGTCATTTATTAGCCGGTTTGAATATTTTTATCAAAACCCAGCTGAGCTGGGTATATTTATTAATTTCTAGTTAACTTTGGATATTAATAAAAATGACGAATTTAGAAGCACCAACCTCAAAATATATATGGAGAGAGATGGGCTATGATGAGTTGTGAAGTAAGAGACTTGTTTTACTTCGCGCTTATATCTCTGTTTTCAAAGTCCAAATTGCCGATCCAAACCGCTCAACATGATTTCCATATTGAAATGTGCTTGGAGACCAAATTTTACATTTTTTGAGAATTTTTTACTATTTTTTTAGATTGGTAGAAAATCGTTGTTTTTGAATGAAATATGGACCATAAAAACAGTGATTTAAAAAAATTCTTAAAAAATACTAATTTTTTCTAAAAAATGTAAAATTTGGTCTGCTAGTATATTTCAATATGTGAATCATGTTGAGCAGTTCGGATCAGTTGTTTGAATTTTCTAATATAAAAAATATGAGCGTGATGTACGACAAATCTTTTACCTCACAACTCATCGTAGCCCATAAGCCCATTTCTCTATATAAAAAAAAAATTTACTTAATTTACTTGAAAAGAATTTATAAATGAAGGGTTAATGCATGCTGACAGTGAATCCGATAAATAAACAAATAATGTGGGTCCTGATCTCCACGTGCTTTCTTGGAGTGATCTTACCAAAACCCTTTTCTCCAGAGTTGGGTCCACCACCTTGTCTCTATGGCTTATTTTCATCATTTTCTCCGAATTTAACAAGCACTGGAGAAACCAATCACATATGCTTTGAGAGGGTAACTGGACATGTCTTTTCATTATGAAATGGAGTGAATTTAAGAAATCCTTACAATCCAAGATAAGCTTTGTTGACCGACTTCGCTGTCCAGTCGTCACAGCCACTAGAGTGGAAAATATGCTATCACAGTTCACACATTCATTGGAAAGTAGTAAATTTAAAATAATTGATGCTGCATTCGCATCAACCACTAGTCCACCACTATCTATTAATTAATTAAACAATGAATTAGACGCATCAACCGGCAGCCAGTTGAGGCATTTATATTCCTCTTTTCCTTTTGTCATGCCTTTCTCATAATACACCAACATTTTATTCTTTCTAACTAGTTTCAGCTCCACCTAGAATACAGAAGAGAGATGGCCGAGAGCATTGTAAATTGTGTGCTGAGCAAGCTCACTGATGCTGCAGTTAAGGAGGTTTTACTCCTATATGATGTCGATGAGCAAGTGGAGGCAGTGACCCGTGAATTCGGCTGGATTCAGGCTTTCATGAAGGATGCTGACAGAAAGCAGATAATAGATGAGAGACAAAAGCATTGGGTAAAGGAGGTGAGAGATGTAGCACATTTAATAGAAGATGTCATTGACACCTTTCTCTCGGAGGTTCCTCCAATACCGCAAAAACCCACTGGCATGATGGAGTCCATGAAAAAGAAGTTGAAGATAACAAAAAACCTACCGACTGTACACAAACTTGTCCATGAAATAACTCAGATCCAGAAAAGGATGGATGAGATTGAGGCTAGCAGACGCAGGTATATATGTTGGTTTATTCACGACCTATGTTAATTTTGATTTAGAGTATTTTGTTTTGTGTATTTTGTGCAAGAGAGAATGAGGAGGAAAATAAGGGTAGCTGAAATTTTCATACTAAATTAATATTTTTCAACTCTCTTAACTCTAGAAAATCTAAACATTTAATTTATGTATAAATTTTCAAGGAAAAATTAGTTATTTGCCACTTCAAAACCTTCAAATTGAAAAAATATCATTCTGAAATTTGAAATTGTAAAAATACCACTCTAAACTTCATTAATTCCTAATTTTGCCATTTATACTATATTCTTATACTATTTTTATTAAAAATTAACTGAAAAATATTGTATTCTTCTTTTGCACATCTCCATTGTTGCGATCTTCGTGCTGCCAAAACAGTATTTTTCAGTTAATTTTTAATAAAAATAGTATAAGAATACAGTATAAATGACAAAATTAGGAATTAATGAAGTTTAGAGTGGCATTTTTACAATTTCAAATTTCGAGATGATATTTTTACCATTTGAAGGTTTTGAAGTGGCAAATAACCAATTTTCCCAATTATGACATACATTCACCCAAATTATTTGACTAATTAACTAATTTATTATGTTTATTATTTCTGACTAAACTATTAATTTCATCAAGGTATGAAATTAATACTCTAGGCGAGAACAGTGGAGAGTTCAAACTGCCTATTAGGCCACCTGTGCTACCGGACATTGATCCCAATGTTGTCGGGTTCAAAGAGGACCAAGACCATGTGGTCAAAGAGTTGCTAGATGAGACCAATAAGAGACGGTCTGTCGTTTCGATTTGGGGAGTTGGTGGGCTCGGAAAAACGACTCTTGCACAAAAAGTATACAATTGGTATGTGCTATATATATTTGTTTTATTCTTAGAAAAAAATAGTTTAGAATTTAATTGTTTGATTAAGAATTGATTACACTCTTTATTTTACAACAATAAATCTGGTTGAATTTTATATATTTTTAGTCTACAAGTGTATTCTAATTTTTTTTCTAACTTAACCAGTGTTGATTTTAACTTTATGCTTAGCAAAAATTATGAAATATGTTTCATAAATTTGTAGAAATTATAAATCGATTTGCCAAATTATTGAACTCACTCACATACTATAATTTTCTAACAAATTTTTTGGTGAATTTATGATTTACGAGACAACTGTGAACTGCCTCATATAATAAGTTTTGTAGGTAAAAACTTAAATTTTATTAAATCAAGTCCATATAATTTTTGATTTTTTAGTAAATCAATTGTATATAATTATAAGAAAAGTATGTATTAACACGATTCATCGCAAGGCTGATAATAATTGACTGAACAAAAGGGTCGAATTGGTCAGTCGAGTCAGAATGCGTCCTAACAATTGGTCAGTCGAGCCAGAATCGAGTTCATGTCCTCTAAGGCAACAAAATATTTCTCTTTAGATCCGCACCGTCTAATCAAAATCTGGACCAATCAGACCGAGGTGAAATGCATGGGATCCCTTTAATATATTCTTGTGTATTTTGATTGAACGATCTGGATCTAAAGAAAAATATTATGTTACCTCAGGTGATATAAAATTCGTTGAAATCTAGCATTTGAGTGAAGTGGTTTTGAGATCCAGCATCCTCTGAGATATCTCAAATTTTGAGTTGATATCTGATTCGTCGAAATCCGGACCGTTCAAATGGTCTGACTGATATTACAACCATTAAATTAAAAACGCAATATGTCAGAAACAATCATGACCGCACATCTTGAACAATACACATCGGATCGAATCTTATCTGCTAAAAAAAGAATAAACCAACTCGATAGAGGTGCAAACGGACCGGATATTATCCGGATCTGGATTTTTGCTGATTCAGATACTCGGATATGGAAATTTGCAGATACCAATGCAGATACAAATATGATCTATGCGGATTCGAATACGGATATGGTTTTGATTTTAAAAACGGATACGTATTCGGGTACGGATAATTATCTATATCCGTAAATTTTTATATAACGGATATCCGATAATCCAGAAAACTTCTCACCTCTTGTGAGACTCTCTCTCAAATCCAATTTTCTGTTTCCCCTCTTTCTCTGACGGAGAGACTTGTTGAAATTTTGTGAGATTTCTTCATTTCTCATCAAATTTGTCTTCGATTTCTTCACTTTGCTAAAGTAGGGTACTTTAATTTTAAGTATTAACGATTGAAATTTTGTTATCTTGCTCTTGTTGCTTAAATGAGAAAATGTGACAAAGCGGTTCTACGTGCAATTCCAAATTTAATTCTAAATGTCATTATCCTGTGGAGACCTCTGTTTTTTTTTTTGTTCACTTGTGCATCTGAGTGATTAGAATTTAGAACCTTGTTTCTAAATGTCATTACTCTTTTTTTGAGTCTATTATCTTTACATTTTTGTCATACTGAAATCCACTTGAATGTTCTATTTTTACAGTAATGATATCAAGAGACAATTTGAACTTCGCATATGGGTAGCTATTTCTCAAAAGTTCGAACTAATTGACATTTTGAGAAAAATAGCGAAACAACTCCAGCTTCCTATCGATTCAAGCAAGCAATCAAATGATTTTCTTATCGAGATTCATGAGTCTCTCAGAGACAAAAAGTACCTCATAGTCCTTGATGATGTTTGGTCAGACGAACTATGGACTCAAATTGGAGAAGCATTCCCAACGAAAATAATGGAAGTAGAGTACTTATAACCACTAGGTCCTCTGAAGTTGCCAAGGATGCAGATCCCACATGTGAACCATACAAACTTGGCTTCTTATCAAAGGAGTTAAGCGTAGACCTTTTCTTGGAAAAGGCTCTTCCAAATCATGATCCAAATAAAAGTACTTTTAATGATCTTTCTGATATCACAGATCAATTTGTACAAAAATGCGGTGCGGTGCCTCTCGCATTGGTGGTTTTAGGAGGCCTATTATCAAAGAAGCCACGCAACTATACTGCTTGGAGTAAGGTGCTACAAACAATGAGTTGGCATACAGATGGAAAAAAAATGCAGCGAGATTATAGGCACCAGTTATGAGGATCTATCATTTGCTCTTAAGTCCTGCTTCATGTACTTTGCTGCATTTCCCGAAGACCATGATATCTATGCCGAAAATTTACTTCAAATGTGGGTTGCGGAAGGCTTCATACCACAAGAAGATAACAGAACATTCGAAGAAACTGCGGAGAGTTACTTGGAGGATCTCGTGCAGAGGTATTACTTATTCATTTAATGCTTCTCACATTTTAGTGTAACGTGCTAATATCATTGTACAAGTGCTGGTTCCAGTTTAGTTATTTATTCATAAAAGCCTTTAGGCATATACTAAACCATTTGGATGCAATAGGATTCCAATATAAGGAGCACTACAGGAGAAACAAAAAGGAAAAAAAGAAAATAAAAATAAAAATAAAGCGCAATGCAATCAGCACGTACAAGTTTTATACAGAGTTTCCAATTGAATTGTTTTGAAGCTAAATATTTTTCTTTATGAAATATTTACTGTCCTCAGAATTTATTAATTAATATTATAATACATAATCAGGACTTTCTTAACTACTTACCTTAGAAAAACATGAGCCCCAATAATTTAGCTATGACATTTATGAGCACTCCAAATCAAATATTCTTGTCTGTTTAAAACAAATTTTCTTATTGAATAACAGGAGCCTGGTTCAAGTAAAATCTAGATCTTCTAATGGTTCTATCATATATTGCTGCATTCACGATCTCCTACGGGATCTTGCTATCCAAAAAGCCAAGGAGGACAACTTTCTTGTGGTGTATTCACATCCAAATTGTGATCAACAAAGCTTGAGTAGGACGCGTCGTGTGGCAGTTCACCATCCAGATTGTGATAAACTCGTGATGAGCCAAAACCTCCGCACTCTGTTGTGCTTTCATGATAAAGTCATGCCGAATTGTTCTAAGCAAAAGCTGCTCAAAGTGGTAAGCACTGTGAATTTAAAGGTTAGCATAAATTTGGGAATGTTTGAGGGATTAAGTCAGTTAAGATATTTGAATCTTATAGGGAATCTAAGTGACAAGTGTACTGTAGGAGATGACAAGTATGGGAAAAGATACTTGGATAAAGTGATAGGCACCATGAAGTGTATACAGACTCTTAATATCAATCTAAGAGTACGTGATGAGGGATTCGTAAATAATTTTCCTGATAATGTGTGGCACAGCAAGACTCTAAGACATGTCAAGACTGGAGTACGTGTTGCAGAACTGCCACCATCAACAGAATTACCAAATTTGCAAACGCTTAAAGGGGTTACTACCAATGAATCATGGAAAACTGGGTTACCTCGTCTACCCAATTTACGTACATTATGGTTAGAGCACAAATCATGTTCATGGATGGTAGTTGTCGCTTTCCTAGGCACGTTAAAAAACTTGATCTCTCTCAATCTAACCGGTTCTTTTCCGGGAGTCATATTTGATATGAGGGACTTCCCATTTTATGAGAATCTACAATCTCTAAGATTATGCACTAAGCGCAATCAGAAGACCCCTATTGATGTTATCATGTTACCTCCTCACCTCACTAATCTTAGCATTAGTAATTGGCAATTCCTGCAAGATGTAATGCCGGTACTGGAAAATCTACATTGCCTCAAGAGCCTCCAACTATATGAAGTCAAACTAATCGAAAAATGAGATGTTCAGCTAATGGCTTTCAACCAATTAGAAAATTTGTGTCTTTCAGATATTACCGTACTAGAGGATTGGGAGATAGAGGAGGGGGCCATGCCCAATCTTAAAGAACTCCATATTTTTGGATGTAAAGAATTGTGTGTTCCTCAGGGGCTACGACACCTAACCAACCTTCAAAAATTGAGATGGATGAGGAATGGCCATGAGGGTAAAGAAGATGAGGTCCGCAACTTATGCAAACATGTGCCCTCACTTGTGTTACGCCGTTGAAAGAGCCATGGACTCTAGTCAATGCATATTTTACTCCTCCAAGGCTCCAATTTCATATTTGGCATTGTTTTCTCTTAATTAAATTTGTTGTATGCATGTGTGCTTTGTATTTTTAATTTAATTACTGATGTTTTATTTTCTTTTTCTCTGAGATAAATTAAGAGAACATAGTTAAAGATTGTATGTTTGAGTTTTCCCACATATATATACATCTATCTTCTTAAATAGGTTGCACACGGGGCAAATAAAATCATGCTGGGAGTACTAAATTATGAAGTATATATACGACTGACAAAAAAAATAAAGTTAATATACAAAAGACGACGACAATTTTTTATATTTCTCTTTCCTATTTGCAAACGTATCCCACAATCTGATTTTTTCTTGGCAAATTCTTCTATGAACATAAGGACCTATTTGTAAAATGAACATATTTCATTTTCAAAGTTTAAACAGTCGATCCGACCGTTCAACATTATCTCCATATTAAAATGTACTTGGAGGTCAAATTTTACATTTTTTTAATTTTTTTACTATTTATTAAGTATTTTACAAATTCAATGGTCTGAATTTGACTAGTTTGTAAAATACTTAATAAATAGTAAAAAATTCAAAAAAATGTAAAATTTGACATCCAAGTATATTTTAATATGGAGATAATGTTGAATAGTCGGATCGACTATTGAACTTTGAAAATAAAAATATGTTCATTTTACAAATAGGTCCTTATGTTCATAAAAAACACACTCTTTTTTCTTTTCATCTTTAGCATTAAAAATATTTGAACGTGTCCATCAAATCAAATAGGGGATATTTTCATCCTAGCATGCATAAAGGGTGTTAATTTCAAAAGCAAATAAAACTGTTGTCAAGGACAACATTTCAACACATATAAAACAGTGTTGACAACATTGCTTTTCAACACAGTTCATTTTAAGTAATTAAACATTAATTCTGAAAGTGGGATGAAGTAAAATTATTTTGCATTGAAAAAAATATTCTTTGTATTTGTCAAAAAACATCATTGAAAAAAATGTTATTTCCAAAAATACCCTAGCTTACAGCCTTGGAGAACTCCGAATAAATTCAAATAAATTCCATAAAATCAAGAATAAACCTAATAAACCCAAATAAATTTCTAAAAACGATCCAATAAATTCCAAAAAAATATATATAAACACAAAATCTCCATATTTTGATATCAAAACCTAAAAAAAATGACGGCTATTAATTTGATCACTTCATATCTAAACCGAATAATACATGATTAACTTCTTACTATTTTTGGAGAAAAAAAAATCCATCAAAACAATTTTTTAATTCTAAATTTTTTTTGTTCGTTTGCATTGCGGTGACTTCAAATTTCTGTATTTTTTTGTTTTCCAAATGTTCAAGCTTATGTCAAGAATGAAAGAAATAAGCACATGTGATGAATTTCTTTTATACACATGAGGTTCAAACTCAATTGAAAACTGAGTTTCTCTATAATATTTAAGCTATATACATAAAGCCTTTTTAATTGCTTAAGAATGGTCGTAATATTCTTAGTAGTATTGTGTCCATGAGAAAACATATTATAAAAGTACAAAGAAAAATTGACATATTTTTATAAAAAAAATATAGACTAAATAAACAAATAACATTTTTTAAATGACATCTATAAATAAATAACATTTCTTAAATGACACACACACACACACACACACACACACATATAGAGGTTGGCTAATATCATAACGTTATAACTTCGGCCGAAGTTATAACGAGTCGTTTTCGGATTTTCAAAGTTCAAACAGTCGATCCGAACCGTTCAAGTTGTTCTCCATATTGAAATGTGCTTGGAGACCAATTTTACATTTTTTGGAAGTTTTTTACTATTTATTAAGCCACTTTGAAAATTCTGATCGCATGGTCCAGAATTTGGTTGCACTGTTTTTACTGTTCACCCGGATCAGAATTTGGTCTCCAAGCACATTTCAATATGGAGAACAACTTGAACGGTTCGGATCGACTGTTTGGACTTTGAAAATCCGAAAATGACTCGTTATAACTTCGGCCGAAGTTATAACGTTATGATATTAGCCAACCTGTATATATATATTTTATCTTTTTGACATATTTTCTTAAAAAATCTAAACAAAATGCCATACAAATAACATTACTTAAATGATATAAAGATAGAAAGAAATAAAGACATGACCAATCAATTATCAATCAATTCAAATATTCTTTAAATGACATTTAAAAAATAGAAATAAATTATGACCAATCAGAAAGATGATACAATTTACATTTGAAAAGTACGTGCAGTACGTGTCTAAATAAATTTAGACTTCAACACGTAAAAAAACATAACAAAAATGTATAAAATCAGAATATTTGATCCAAGAGGTGATATACAATTTGAAATTTCATCTTTTAGTTAAAGCCATTAGCAGATCAATACATCTATGTGCTTAATATAAGAATGGAGATTCATGCTTGTTTAAACATGGAATCAAATCACCTTTCCCTGTGGGCAGGAAATTCATGTACACATGGGCAATTCATCCATTAAGTTCATGCTTAAATATTAATTGTTTTTTTTCAAAACTCAACTATTTTCTATTATTTAATTATAACCATTCAGATTGAAACAAACATAAAATGGATAAATAAATTGACCTGTGTGCAGAAATTTATCTGTAGGCAGGAGATATAATTCCTTTAAACATTGGTATCGGTGATACTTCTCTAGCCTCTAGGGGTACGAGCTTGATCTTTTAAATGGCTTGTGTGGAGTATTCAAAGAAGTGTGAGCTCTGTTTCGCAAAAGTTTTAATAAATTAACCCTTTGTCAAAAAGAAAGGGAAATTTTTTTTGTACCAGGTTTTTGGTTCTGTGGACTCCTATTTTTTCATGAAAATTCAACTCAACGGTATTTAATTTTTAAAAAGTGTTTGGTTGATTAATTTTTTTGAAGGTCAATGAGAAAACTCATTGACAATTTCATTGATAAAGAAAAGTATT
>JAJGRX010001352.1:30000-54528 GCA_025461125.1 Carex kokanica | reverse complement strand
TCATAAATTTAATATAGTGATTAATTACACTCCTTTAATGTTATGATGTATTACAAAAAGAATAAAAAATGGAATAAAAAAAACAGAGAATCAGAAAATATGAAAAATGAGTGAAATGGAGATGTCCAGGCACTTAGCAATGGAGAAAAAGAGCAAAATGGGAGAATAGTCGGAAAAATGGATATGTCAGCTCTTTTATTAGATTTAAAGAGGAGAGCGGAGAGTGAAGCTCTCTGTTTCTCTCTCGTTAAACATTACAGGCGGCCTCTACCTCTTTCTGTGTTTTTGTGTACGGCAATGCTATTTTAAGATCTCAAAATACTATATTCAGTACTGAGAAATCTATTTTAATCTTAATACCAATTTACCCTCCTAAATATCAAATAGATGAAACAAATTTAGTTTTAATCTATTTGAAACATTTGACGAATATATTCAATTTTACCCTCCTAAATTTTACACTGTTAAAAATACATCTATAATTTAGTTTTCTAATTTGAATATAGCTTGATGCTTTTGAAAATATCAAATAGATGTACTTTTGAAAGAAAAAATCATATTACGCAAGTGCTAGTTAAGTAGGTTATGTTTTTAATTTAGGTTCAATTATTGATCCGGTTCAACTTAGTTTTTATTTTGTTAACATGATGCATTACAGTTTGTTTGTTATGGGTTTCTGATTTACTATCGTATATACGAAAGTAAGCCATAGAAATAAAGTTTGTTCATCAATTTATTTATTTCCATAAAACAGGGCCTAAATTGGAAAGGTATTCCTTTCATCTTATTAAATTATTTCCTTGTAAAAAAAATTAAACTTAGAACAAAGAAAATTCAGGAAATCATTAATTAATTAGGGGCAAATGTGGTATAACAATAGAAAAAATTCATTGTGCACTCAATGGACAGTGGACAGTGGTCAGAGGATGAATTAGGGAGCGCCGCTGTGTTGAGTTTGGAAACTTGGTATTCCAATCTACCGAAATTAGGAAGCAATCCAAGTGAGCAAAGTGTGGTGATAGACGGTCATTTGACCATGTGAAGTTTCTTCTGCCTAATTGCAGGTTTCATTAGTCCTAATTCAGATATTAAACCGCAAATGACATAGTCAATCTCCATGTGTTACTGTTCTCATTTCTCTCCTCTGGCGCTACTGTGACATTAAAACCACCAGCGATAACATGGCATGGTGTCTGGCAGCCGTGCCGCTCTTAACTCCTCATAGAACTGATACCACTTAAGGGAATTCGTGTAGGTTAAAGTGCAACAATTCGATTCAGTTCATCATTTGATCACTACCGAAAACCAGAATTCAAGCATAAAACTAATTCCAAGATTAAAACAGAGTTTACCACTAGACGCGCACGGAAATTCAAATCTAGTCTAGCAGTAGCCTTCTTCTTCTTTCCGTCTTCTCCTTTCGTTCCGTGTCAAATTCGCGCAACAGCCCAGCAATCACGCCTCTATCAGTATCCACACGAACAGGTTGATCAACTACTGTAATTCGGTATGCTAGTACGAATTGACAGCCCCTTTCTTTCGTTCTATCTCTCTTTCGTTTTCTGAAAAATGGAATAGAATGGCTAACAGAATTATGAACAGATCATTGCATATTTATATAACAATGCACCAGTTCGTTCAAGCCTATTCATGGCACCAATTCGTTGAGCCCTTTCAGAAAACTTATCTGATCTGATCAGATTCAGATGAGAACAGAAAATTCGGACCTAGCCCAATAAGAAATGACCCATATTCATTAATAATATGGCCCATAATATTCTGACCTTTTAGTACATTTCTAACACCTCTACCTGTGTGCAGTCGGGCCATATACCGCTGTGAATGTGAATTCCTTTGAATCATAACAGTTTTTGAAGATGGATGTTACTGTGTAATCTTGATCTCCGATCTAATAAGTGTGTATATGCGCTGACACCAGGCCACTAAGACCTGATCTCCGATCTTCTATTCCTCATGTGTTGAGATAAAAATACACTATTAAATTTAAGTGTTAAATTGGTTGAAAAAGTTGATACTATAATTAAGGATTGAACTAACAGAGTATTTCTAGCAAAAAAAAAATTAGTTTTCTAATTTATTCTTGGTGGATACCAATAGAGGTACCTATCAACTTGGAGCTCTTGGGAGCTACCTCTTGATTTTAATGGCAAGATTGAAGCAAGCGGCTTAGAATTTCTTCTTCTTGATACTACTTCAAGGGAAGTATAAATATCTTTAGATGATTTATTTTATGATTTAGAACCAATCAAAATGATATGTTTATTTTCCTTTTGGTTATCAAAATTTGAAATTATCTATATCTCGAATCCATGAGTTCCTTCACCAGACATAGGGTTTATTTAAAGAGTGATGCTTCTATGGACATAAGGACTTATTTGTAAAATGAACATATTTTCATTTTCAAAGTTCAAACATCGATCCGACCGTCAACATTATCTATATTAAAATGTAGTTGGAGGTCAAATTTTACATTTTTTTTAATTTGTTTACTATTTATTAAGTATTTTACAAAAACTAGTCAAATTCAACCATTGAATTTTGTAAAATACTTAATAAATAGTAAAAAAATTCAAAAAAAATGTAAAATTTGACCTCCAAGTACATTTTAATATGGAATAATGTTGAACGGTCGGATCGACTGTTTGAACTTTGAAAATGAAAATATTTCATTTTACAAATAAGTCCTTATGTCCATAAAGAATTTGCCTTATTTAAAAACTAGATATTACAGTCTCAAATTTTAATTTTATCTAACAACGTCGTTGGTGCTAGACATATGATGTTCCTATTTTAAAACTACGTCAGATATTATAGCCTCGATTAATTAGAAGCACTCGATGTGATTTAGGTACTAAAAAATCTCGTTTGTACTCAATTTTATATAGTTTAATTTCTTTTTCTTATATTTTCTTTATCAAAGAAATCGTTGCAATTTAATCCAAACTTTTCAAAATCAATAACTTTTTCCCCTTCAGAAAATAGTAAAAAGTATAAATTTTAGTTTGATGAGGGTTGAAATACTTCTATTTTTTATGTCTCCATCATACTTTCACTTTTAAATTTTGTAATAATAAATTTTTTAAAACTTATATATCAAAATAAAATTGTTAGATGTGATCTATATTATTTTTTCTACATCAACATACAAAATTTAACACTATTCGGTTTGTTTTTATATTAATCAATGAGTTGATAAATTAATGTTCAGAATTTATCCATATCAGTATATTTTGTAAGCTCTTGATATTGACCAAATGAAAGCGAAATGTCGTAATCTTTTATATGTGCATAGAAGAAAATGATACATATCAAATCTAACGGATTTATTTTGATATTTTTTTAAATTTTAAGTTATTAATGTTTAAAAAATGAAGGCATGATGAAGGTACAAAAAATGAAGGTATTTAAACCCTACTCTTTTACTTTTCAACAATTTTTTTTTAAATGTAAATCAAGGAAAAAAGAAAGAATATCTCCGATAAACAAATTAAGTAACCATAATATAGGAATAAAGAAAGAGTCCCTTTGATTTTTTATGCGTAGAAAGATCGGTAAGATATTTCCGACCTCAAACTCTAGACGGGTAAAAAAAATTCCAATCCAAAGGTTTTTTATGGGGGGATTTCATGTATACCCTTCAAAAACTTTAAAATTACGTATTTCTCCTCAAATGTTTATAATATCATATTTACCTTTCTAAATTTCAAAAACTCACAAATCTATCCATTTATTGTCTTTTCTATTAAAACTCTATTAAATTCATAAAATACCCATTTTACCCTTTATTAAAAAAAAAATGTAGAATGATTTGTTTCCGAGGGCAAATGTGCAATTTCTCTACTTCTGATGCTTACACGAGCATATCTTGATTTAACTTTGTAAGTGTGTGAAGTCGAGAAATTACTTACTTGCCCATGGAAACTATCCAATTAGAAGACCGATATTTTTGAAACACGCTACATATGTTTTTTATTTTTTAATAAAAGGTAAAATGAGTATTTTATGAATTTATACTAAGTTTTAATTTAAAAGATAATAAATGGGAAACTTATGAGTTTTTGAAATTTTGAAGGGTAAATCTTATTATGAACTTTTGAGGTAGAAATATGTAATTTTGAAGTTTTTGAGGATATACATGAAATTCCTCCAAAAATGTTTGGTTGCCTTGGATCCTTTGTGATCGGACAAACTTTGAATTTAAAAAAAAAACAATTTTCGTCAAATTTCTTACATTTAGTTATCACAGACGATTTATTAAAAAAAACCTTTGAATTGGTGAAAAAGTTTACCGTTCCTTCTATGCATAGAAAAAAAATACAAGTACTCGTTTCCTTTCTATATATTTTATAATATTTTCTATGAATGAAACATTATCCTCATTCACTGCCTCGGTACTGCCAGTGTGAATGTATACGATACATGCTGTTACTACGTGTATCTACTAATGTACACACAAATCCAGAATCTCCTTATAATTATAAAATATCTTATAATTAGAGCAAGCCGTATGGCCCACATGCCACATGCTCTAGCAAAGAAATATTCTAGTATTCTTCCTAAATATTTGGTATTAATTGGCACTATTCAAAATATATCGATCCGTTTAGTCAGTTTACCTATATATAATAGTTAAACAATATTGCTGATGGGGACCTAACCAATCGTGTTAGTTAATTTAGTACAGTGATAACAAAAGGTCGGAATTAATACTGGCAACAAGATCAAGTATTTAATGATCCGAGACACCTGGCAATTGCAATGGGAGATAACGTGAGCAATGAGCCAATGACCCCATTGTCATGGCATTATTTTATTTAATTACTGTCTCCAGTCAGTCTTGATAGTTTTCTCCAACCTCTTATAAGCTTAAAAAAATTGATTTAGGTGTCGGCATGAGCAATGTGCATGGTTATAATAATGGCATGCTAACCACTTGGATTTTTTTTAATATGCAGTGTGTCCTTCTTTACATCTCATACATTTGGTTTGGCCCCTTTTATATCTGTGTTTTTTTATAACCGGTAGGCTTGGAGTTTGAATTGGGAGAGGTTGGTGATGAGACAGGGGAGATATTATTTATGGGGAAATTTCACGTATACCCCTCAAAAAACTTCAATTACATTATTCCCCCTCTTAAGTTTAAAATTACATATTCCCCCCTCTGAACTTCAAATACTCACAAATTTACCCATTTTATTGTCTTTTATATTAAAAACACATTCTAAATTTATAAAATACTCATTTTATCCTTTATTAAAAACATATAAAGCCCATCATACTCAAATTTGAATCTGAATGGTTCATCTACCGTCGAACTGCTTTTAGATATGTGCGTGCAAGATCGGCACAAATCTTGATGTGAACACACGCATATTGAAGTGACATGCACATATCTTAAAGCAATGTGCGCGGAATGGAATTGTTTTAAGATCCATGCATGCTAGATCAGCACGAATATTGAAGCGATGAGCACAAATCTTAATGCGATGCGCGCTGATCGGATAGTAGAGGGACCCTTCAGATTCAAATTTGGTATGATGGGCTTTTATGTTTTTAATAAAGGGTAAAATAGGTATTTTAGAATTTTAGAATAAGTTTAATATAAAAGACAATAAAATGGGTAAATTTGTGAGTTTTTGAAGTTTAGAGAGGGAAATGCGTAATTTTAAAATTTAGAGAAGGAAATATTTTATTTTGAAGTTTTTAGGGGTATACGTGAAATTCCCCCTTTTATTTTATTTTTTATTTTACGAGCTATTCGAAGAGAGCCGCTCCACGGATGGATTTACATTGTTTGCTTTGTTATTAACATTAAATGTGCCGAAAGTTCGTCAGTCTTTGCCGGAGTGCCGGAAGTGCACTGAACATAAGAAGTTGGTTATTAAAATTATTGACTAGTCAAAGAAATTGTTGACCATTCACAACGTTATATCCATAGTGACATTGTAATAACATTTTCCCCTGATTATATATCACGGACAGAATCAAACTTTATGAGAGTTAATCACATAAAAAATTCGTACTACAAATAAGGATTAATTTTATAGTATTCATAATATTTTATTCTAAAATATATAGAATATTATATATAATTAATTAATTATAAAAAAATTGAATATAAATAAAAATTAATTGACCTCCAAACCTTCGTGCTCTATGCTCTATCCGCCTTTGCATATATAGTTAATTTTTTCATCATGCCATTTCTTTACAAAAGGAGACGAAACATTAATATTTTTCCGATTTCATCAGCTTTCTTTAGATTGGCATTGTGATTTATAATGTAATACATATAGGTCATGTTTTATTTTTACATAACTCATTTTCCTATACAATTTCTTTCAATCAAAAAAGAAAAAGAAAAATAGTTTTATTATTGATATCACGAACTTTGTAAGACAAAATGATTTGTAATATGAAATCATGCCTTAAAGCATCAAATTCTTATCAAATAAGAAATAATTTTAGACATCACCCAAACTAATTTAGATCAACCAAAGTTGAAATAACCAAGTTAGATTCATTAGCCTTAGTCCACAACCAAACACCAACATAATATTTGTGGCGAGGTCCGATATTAGTTGTTTCAATTAGTATGCATGATTAGATACGTATGTTGACAAGATTCGGTGGTCAGGCAAATAATACGAGTCCCATCAAGTTATACAAGCTACCTTTTTTTTCTATTCATATCAAATACGATAAAAGAGAAGGAAGGTAAAAAGATTCCTCTTGATTTACTATCAAGTAAAATAATTTCTCAAATAAAAAGTATTAACAAAATTGACCCCCACCGCCCCCGCCCCGCACCCCACCCCACCCCACAAACCCATTCCACGAGCCAGTCATATTTTTGTCACCAGAAGTTCGGATACGTGGATCCCTCATTTGCCAATCGACAAATCCTAACACGCCATCCAATTTCCATGTAAAAACCCAAAAGAATAAGGTTCAAGAAAATTATCATCTTTCAGTCACTAGAATTACGAGCCTCTCTCCTCTTAATCCTTCTGCTAATCTCCTTTTCCAGTTCTTCAACCCCACCCACCTCCTCCAGTTCCTGGAATTATTATAGAAACAAAGCAAACAAACAAACAACATGTTAAGCACCACACAAATTAAGAGCCAAGTAAAAGACAATTCCAATTTGTCCTCAATGGTCTGTCTGAATTGTAAAAAGGAACAAGTTTAAGTATGAACCACTCACCTTTGGTCCCAGAAAGAGCCCGTATGGCACCCCGCCGAACTTGTCCGTGTGGTGTATCTGCAACCACGCACATCATTAATTTCTCCGTCAAATACAAAAATTAACCAGTATATAAATTTGATTACACCCAGATTTTCTATAGACATAATCTTGTGGCATGTCCACCAGCAATCAAATTCAAACATTCAATCCATTGCAAGGTAGGTGACTCACCACATGTTATACCATAAAATATGTGCTATAAGAAACCTGGTACAGTCATGAATGAGAGATACTGGGGCGGTTTGGAAACAGGCAACAAACCTGGTGGGCAGCGGCGACTCTCCGGAAGTAGGGCACGTTCTCCACGGGACCCACCGGGAATCGCCGGTGGACCAGCCCATCGTGGACGAACATGTATGCGATACCAAACAGAGTAATCCCTAGGCCCTGTAAAAAACCGACACGTGGACATCAGATTATTAATCCATCCTCCCTTCTTTCACGCATATCTTAACAAGTGGATTGTTTACATCCCTTGCTTGCTGCTATTTGATTACGATATTAACAAACAAAGCATGGTTTCATGTCGCACTCCCATGCTATATTGCTATCAAATATATAAGCACCGTATTAAATAAAGTAGAGGTGAATCTGTCAACGAGGTTCAAGTGATATTTAAAAACAGAGAACAAATAGCCTTTTACTCAGCAGCAGTCAAAACTCAAATCTTCTACTTCTTTTACATTATTATTATTTTAGAATCAACAGTCAAATGTTAGAGGAGAATGAAAGATAAAACAGGGGGAGGAGATTGGAGAGACATACCGCTCCGAAACAGAGACCGGGAACAAGGCCACGGTGGAGGAAGCCGTAAGACATGAGAGAGATGGCAGGGATGGCGTTTACAATCGCAAAGATATCGTTAAGCTCGAACGGGCCATCTCTAGGCCGGTGGTGCGATTCGTGCATGTGCCACAAAGAGGCGTGCCACAGTGCTTTGTGCGCCCATCTCGCCCAAAACTCCATTCCCACTGAGACGAAGCAAGCAAAATTCAAATTGACTAATCCTAACTGACAGTGTGAATAAACTCATCCGTGTTAAAAGTGGACCAATCTCAACTAATGTGAAGTGACTAGGATTCGTTTTGTTTTGGAAATTAAAATTAAAAAGAAAACAAAGAGAGAATCTTTTTAGTCATGCTTACCGCTGCGCCTACGGAAAGAGCAAAGGTACCAAACATTTCAGTCATCGGCACCTCTCCTCCCTGTTTATCACACCAAATAAATTACAAAAAAAAGGAACTTTAAAATTGGTATATCAATTGATCTCAAATCAAGAAATTGAAATAGAGAAAAAGGTGAGGAACAGAGTACGGACCCCATTTGCCAAGCAAAGCGATAGTACACGGCCAAAACAGCCATTGAAGTGATACCCAAGGTGGATCACAGCCGCAATCAGGTAAGTTTCTCTCTCCGATTTCTTCCTGGCGATTCTTTGAGCAATCTCCTTCCCCACCTCTAGTTCCTTTATCTTTGATGCAATAGTGTTCGGTTCAATTGTTCATCGATATCCACAGAAACGGAGTCTCCATTTGCATATTCACCCGTTCTCTCCTTCTCCAAGACAAAGCAGATGGGCGTATCTCGGCACCGCGTATGCCGGAGTGGTTGCGCGCGAATAGATAGAGGTGCGAAGAGAAGCAGTCGGCCGCCAGAAATGAGGTCGGACGCGACCGGACGGCGTGAAGAGGCGGCGCGAAAAGTGTTTGTTCTGACGCTGGTAGTTACGGCGAGCGACATGGATTTCGTGTTCTTTAGCTGTGCTTTTCAGATTTTTGGCTTTTTGGGCAACTCCAATCTTGAAAGGTTATAATAAAATGAGGGAAACCTAGGTACAATGTTTCGGCCTCGGAAAGAGGCACCGCGAGGCGAATGGAAACAGCTGATTGGAGCTTGGAGGAGGTTTGAGAGAAAGATATAAACGTATAGATAGGGGGAAGTCTCTTCTCTCGTCTCGTCTGGTGTGTGTATGTGGGGGGTTTTTAAGAGCATCTCTCGGGCTAGGTGAGTAGGTGTCAATTTAATTTGACACTCTTTTTAGTTTAGTGATCAAAAGGACATTTTATTATTATTTCACTGTCAAGAGAGACTCAAGACTTGAGGTGGTTTCATGACGTGGGCCATACATACTTTGAATTTCATTGACTATTTATTATTTTGGGTCATTTAGCAGAGGTATAATTAGGGTTGCGATAAGTGTCGGATGAGAGATAGGAGGAGGATCCACTTATAATATATGAGGAGGATCCACTTACATCTTTTTGGTGACACATCATGACACTGTTTTTATATAGGTCAATTTTACGATTTCAAAATTCAAACAGTCGATCCGAACCGTTCAACATGATCACCATATTAAAATGTACTTGGAGATTAAATTTTATATTTTTTTGAATTTTTTTTACTATTTATTAAGATTGTTACAAAATCGTTGTTTTTCAATGGTCTGAAAACAAATTTTTGTAACCATCTTAATAGATAGCAAAAAAATTCAAAAAATGTAAAATTTGATCTCCAAGCACATTTTAATATATCCATCATGTTGAACAGTTTGAATCGACTATTTTGACTTTGAAAATGGTAGATGTCAAAGTGTGTCACCAAAAAAGGTGTAATCGGATCCCTCCTCATAATATATTATCATATACAAAGAGTGAGGTTACGATACTGTGCATAGTATATATTGGTCCGTATATTAATATCTTTATTTTAAAACTAAACAGTCGATCTAAACCATTCAACATTATCTCCATATGAAAATGTATTTGTAGATCAATTTTACATTTTTTTATTTTTTATTTACTTTTTTTTAATAGATAGAAAATTATTTGATCTAAAGATTTCAGACCATTCAAAGTAGTGATTTTCTATCTATCTAAAAAATTAGTATAAAAAAATATAAAATATAAAATTTAGTCTGCAAGTACATTTTCATATAAAAAATCATGTTTACGGTTCGTCGACTATTTAGACTTGAAAATAAAGATATTGATCCATAGTAGGGTGTTTATCAAGTTCGGTTGTGTTAGTTTTAAACCAAACTGAGAGAGTTTGGTTTAAAGGGTTCAGCTTTTCCGATTAGATGAATCGGTTTAGTTCATTTTTTTCAAACCAGCTTAATAGTTCGGTTCTGTTTAGAAATTTTAAAATCGGTTAGATCAAACAACCCGAAATTTTTAAACCCATCCCCGTCCGAACCAAACATTTAAAAAAATAAAAAATTACCACATAATTTATATTGCTTGGTTGGGTTTAAAACCGGTTAAACCGAACCAAACAAAATTTCAAATTCATCTTTAAAAAATTCAAAAGATTTAACAAAAAAATATTTATTTTTATGATTAATATACTATTTCGGTTCAACCGAACATTTACTTCAGTTTGAGTTTAGTTCTTATTCTATTTTGATTCGGTTTGATTTTTGAAAATTCAATAAAATTTTGATTTGTCTATTTTAATTCGATTTGAACCGAACCAATGTGATAAACACCTCTAATAGTACGGACCATCTGTGCTGGATAGTAACATATATACAAGGTACACTATGCATATGGAACATATTACCGTATATACAAGTTCAACTTAAACTCTCAAACGGAACTCTTAATATCATCTGAATTACGTTTTACTGAAACCGAAAAACAAGGTACAATTAATTTGCTCTTGAAAAGTTATGTTTGAGATAAAGATAAAGCGAATTTTTTTTTTATTTTGTAAGAATGATGACATACAAATTATCAAAAGAATATACCAAGAAATACATGTCATTATTCAAAAAACATTGTTCAAATTAAATCTAAAAAATTGGATAATATCACTATAATTAATTCTCGGAAATCTTGAAGTAAAGGATTTAGTATCTTTCTCTCTTTTTATTCATTTTGTACAAAATATAACCTTTGAATTCTACATACATACACATTAGGGCCTATATTCCGAAATTAAGGCTTCTGTTCATGGAAAAAATTGGAAAAAGTTTAAGAAAAAAAAATCGTGTTGGTTTATCTAACAAAATTTAATGAGAATGATCCGCTTTAATCGCGATAAGAGGAGTGTAAAGCCTAAATGAATCAATTTGAGAAGTTAAAGTGGCGAAATTAAGTCGTGTTGAGAAATTTACAAAAAAAATATATATAAGGAATAAAACAAGTCTTTGATCTGAGATGGAAAAATGCACAAGTGCACAAACTTAAAAGGGAAAACGAGAGAAGGAAAGGGACGAATCTCCTGCCCTTTATGGGCAGGAAAATCTTGCCCTCATGTGAATTTAGTAGTCCGATTGGCTTTTTGATCCGCGCTATGATGAATCAATTGATGGAACGGAAAAACTGAAAGACTCCTCCATTAACTTTTTTTTTCCTTCCGACTCTCTTGTCCTCTTCTCTCTCCTGCATTTCTCCTCTCATCTCGCTCTTCCAGCCGTGTGGCTCCGTCCTCCTTCTCCTGCGTTCTCCTCTTCAGTCGCATCGCATTCCACTCTCTCAACTGCACCGCTTCTCACTCAAACGCGTTGCATTCTCCCAATCGTGCCTTGCCTCGCCTTGGCTCAGCGCAGTCGTTCTCACCTCACACTTTGCTCGATCTCTCAGCTCCTCTCGTTCAAGTGAGCGCGCGCGCTCTCTCTCTCTCTCTCTCTCTCTCAGTTGTGATGTTGGTTTATATTGTGGTAAATGGTATTTTTAACTCCAAAATCTATTAAATGATTTCAAATTACGAATTAAACAATTAAAATCGATGTACTTCAAGAATGATGAGTTTTCATACAAAGTTTATCAATTTTTTGAATTAATTTAGTATAAAGTCAAGCGGTAAAAAAATGTTCAAAAAATGAATACATTAAAATTAACTCATAAACCTTATAATATCGACCTCTTGATTTAAACTAAATTGATACGAAAATTTAAATAATTTACATATAAAACATCATTCGTGAAGTAGATCAATTTCAACGGTTTGAATTTGTGACCTGAAGCTAATTCAATAGTTTTTTTATGCCAGACTCACTGAGAGAAAATGATATGATACTTATAAGTTAAATTAACGCGCAATAATATAAGAAATCATACTTAATACAAATATTCATGAATAAGACAATCAACTTTTTTTTTTTTTTTGGAAAAAGGCGAACTGGCGAAGACAATGATCAATTTATAATTAAAACAAAAATATAACTTATCACTACAATAGAAAAAATTACATCGATAATACTAAAATATGTTATATGTTAGATCAAATCACTTAGTCCCTCTTAATTTATTAATGCCAAAAATGGATGACACGTTGACTGATTGCACGATTAATATAACTAACGTAATTGAAACCTTTTGCAGGTTGGTATAAAGTTTGGAGACGAATCGTACCGGCCTACCGGGCCAACATTTTTAAAAATACCCAAGTTAATTACAGATTAATAAATATGCCCACGGTTTCCCGAAAAATTTTAAAAATGCCCAAACCGGCCATTAAATGGCCGGTTTGGGCACATTTTTAAAATTTTTCGGGAACCGTGGGCATATTTATTAATCTGTAATTAACTTGGGGTATTTTTAAAAATGTTGGCCCGGTAGGCCGGTACGATTCGTCTCCAAACTTTATACCAACCTGCAAAAGGTTTCAATTACGTTAGTTATATTAATCGTGCAATCAGTCAACGTGTCATCCATTTTTGGCATTAATAAATTAAGAGGGGACTAAGTGATTTGATCTAACATATAACATATTTTAGTATTATCGATGTAATTTTTCTATTGTAGTGATAAGTTATATTTTTGTTTTAATTATAAATTGATCATTGTCTCGCCAGTTCGCCTTTTTTCCAAAAAAAAAAAAAAAGTTGATTGTCTTATTCATGATATTTTGTATTAAGTATGATTTCTTATATTAATGCGCGTTAATTGAACTTATATAAGTAATCATATCATTTTCTCTCAGTGAGTCTGGCATAAAAAAACTATTGAATTAGCTTCAGGTCACAAATTCAAACCGTTGAAATTGATCTACTTCACGAATGATGTGTTTATGTGTAAATTATTTAAATTTTCGTATCAATTTAGTTTAAAGTCAAGAGGTTGATATTATAAGGTTTATGAGTTAATTTTAATGTATTCATTTTTTGAACATTTTTTTACCGCTTGACTTTATACTAAATTAATTCAAAAAATTGATAAACTTTGTATGAAAACTCATCATTCTTGAAGTACATCGATTTTAATTGTTTAAATTCGTAATTTGAAACCAATTTAATAGATTTTGGAGTTAAAAATGCCAATTTATCACAATATAAACCAACATCACAACTGAGAGAGAGAGAGAGAGAGAGAGCGCGCGCTCACTTGAACGAGAGGAGCTGAGAGATCGAGCAAAGTGTGAGGTGAGAACGACTGCGCTGAGCCAAGGCGAGGCAAGGCACGATTGGGAGAATGCAACGCGTTTGAGTGAGAAGCGGTGCAGTTGAGAGAGTGGAATGCGATGGGACTGAAGAGGAGAAACGCAGGAGAAGAAGGAGAGGACGGAGCCACACGGCTGGAAGAGCGAGATGGAGAGGAGAAATGCAGGAGAGAGAAGAGGACAAGAGAGTCGGAAGGAAAAAAAAAGTTAATGGAGGAGTCTTTCAGTTTTTCCGTTCCATCAATTGATTCATCATAGCGCGGATCAAAAAGCCAATCGGACTACTAAATTCACATGAGGGCAAGATTTTCCTGCCTATAAGGAGGCAGGAGATTCGTCCCTTTCCTTCTCTCGTTTTCCGCTTTTAAGTTGTGCACTTGTGCATTTTTGCATCTCAGATCAAAAACTTGTTTTATTCCTTATATATATATTTTTTCTGTAAAATTTCTCAACACGACTTAATTTCGCCACTTTAACTTTCTCAAATTGATTCATTTAGGCTTTACACTCCTCTTATCGCGATTAAAGCGGATCATTCTCATTAAATTTTGTTAGATAAACCAACACGATTTTTTTTTCTTAAACTTTTTCCAATTTTTTCCATGAACAGAAGCCTTAATTTCGGAATATAGGCCCTAATGTGTATGTATGTAGAATTCAAAGGTTATATTTGTACAAAATGAATAAAAAGAGAGAAAGATACTAAATCCTTTACTTCAAGATTTCCGAGAATTAATTATAGTGATATTATCCAATTTTTTTAGATTTAATTTGAACAATGTTTTTTGAATAATGACATGTATTTCTTGGTATATTCTTTTGATATATTTGTATGTCATCATTCTTACAAAATAAAAAAAAAATTCGCTTTATCTTTATCTCAAACATAACTTTTCAAGAGCAAATTAATTGTACCTTGTTATTCGGTTTCAGTAAAACGTAATTCAGATGATATTAATGAGTTCCGTTTGAGAGTTTAAGTTGAACTTGTATATACGGTAATATGTTCCATATGCATAGTGTACCTTGTATATATGTTACTATCCATAGCACAGATGGTCCGTACTATTAGAGGTGTTTATCACATTGGTTCGGTTCAAATCGAATTAAAATAGACAAATCAAAATTTTATTGAATTTTCAAAAATCAAACCGAATCAAAATAGAATAAGAACTAAACTCAAACCGAAGTAAATGTTCGGTTGAACCGAAATAGTATATTAATCATAAAAATAAATATTTTTTTGTTAAATCTTTTGAATTTTTTAAAGATGAATTTGAAATTTTGTTTGGTTCGGTTTAACCGGTTTTAAACCCAACCAAGCAATATAAATTATGTGGTAATTTTTTATTTTTTTAAATGTTTGGTTCGGACGGGGATGGGTTTAAAAATTTCGGGTTGTTTGATCTAACCGATTTTAAAATTTCTAAACAGAACCGAACTATTAAGCTGGTTTGAAAAAAATGAACTAAACCGATTCATCTAATCGGAAAAGCTGAACCCTTTAAACCAAACTCTCCCAGTTTGGTTTAAAACTAACACAACCGAACTTGATAAACACCCTACTATGGATCAATATCTTTATTTTCAAAGTCTAAATAGTCGACGAACCGTAAACATGATTTTTATATGAAATGTACTTGCAAACTATATTTATATTTTATATTTTTTTATACTAATTTTTTAGATAGATAGAAAATCACTACTTTGAATGGTCTAAAATCTTTAGATCAAATAATTTTCTATGTATTAAAAAAAAGTAAATAAAAAATAAAAAAATGTAAAATTGATCTACAAATACATTTTCATATGGAGATAATGTTGAATGGTTTAGATCGACTGTTTAGTTTTAAAAATAAAGATATTAATATACGGACCAATATATACTATGCACAGTATCGTAACCTCACTCTTTGTATATGATAATATATTATGAGGAGGGATCCGATTACACCTTTTTTGGTGACACACTTTGACATCTACCATTTTCAAAGTCAAAATAGTCGATTCAAACTGTTCAACATGATGGATATATTAAAATGTGCTTGGAGATCAAATTTTACATTTTTTTGAATTTTTTTGCTATCTATTAAGATGGTTACAAAAATCGTTGTTTTCAGACCATTGAAAAACAACGATTTTGTAACAATCTTAATAAATAGTAAAAAAAATTCAAAAAAATATAAAATTTAATCTCCAAGTACATTTTAATATGGTGATCATGTTGAACGGTTCGGATCGACTGTTTGAATTTTGAAATCGTAAAATTGACCTATATAAAAAACAGTGTCATGATGTGTCACCAAAAAAGATGTAAGTGGATCCTCCTCATATATTATAAGTGGATCCTCCTCCTATCTCTCATCCGACACTTATCGCAACCCTAATTATACCTCTGCTAAATGACCCAAAATAATAAATAGTCAATGAAATTCAAAGTATGCATGGCCCACGTCATGAAACCACCTCAAGTCTTGAGTCTCTCTTGACAGTGAAATAATAATAAAATGTCCTTTTGATCACTAAACTAAAAAGAGTGTCAAATTAAATTGACACCTAGCCCGAAAGATGCTCTTAAAAACCCCCCACATACACACACCAGACGAGACGAGAGAAGAGACTTCCCCCTATCTATACGTTTATATCTTTCTCTCAAACCTCCTCCAAGCTCCAATCAGCTGTTTCCATTCGCCTCGCGGTGCCTCTTTCCGAGGCCGAAACATTGTACCTAGGTTTTCCTCATTTATTATAACCTTTCAAGATTGGAGTTGCCCAAAAAGCCAAAATCTGAAAAGCACAGCTAAAGAACACGAAATCCATGTCGCTCGCCGTAACTACCAGCGTCAGAACAAACACTTTTCGCGCCGCCGCTTCACGCCGTCCGGTCGCGTCCGACCTCATTTCTGGCGGCCGACTGCTTCTCTTCGCACCTCTATCTATTCGCGCGCAACCACTCCGGCATACGCGGTGCCGAGATACGCCCATCTGCTTTGTCTTGGAGAAGGAGAGAACGGGTGAATATGCAAATGGAGACTCCGTTTCTGTGGATATCGATGAACAATTGAACACGAACACTATTGCATCAAAGATGAAGGAACTAGAGGTGGGGAAGGAGATTGCTCAAAGAATCGCCAGGAAGAAATCGGAGAGAGAAACTTACCTGATTGCGGCTGTGATGTCCACCTTGGGTATCACTTCAATGGCTGTTTTGGCCGTGTACTATCGCTTTGCTTGGCAAATGGAGGTCCGTACTCTGTTCCTCACCTTTTTCTCTATTTCAATTTCTTGATTTGAGATCAATTGATATACCAATTTTAAAGTTCCTTTTTTTTGTAATTTATTTGGTGTGATAAACAGGGAGGAGAGGTGCCGATGACTGAAATGTTTGGTACCTTTGCTCTTTCCGTAGGCGCAGCGGTAAGCATGACTAAAAAGATTCTCTCTTTGTTTTCTTTTTAATTTTAATTTCCAAAACAAAACGAATCCTAGTCACTTCACATTAGTTGAGATTGGTCCACTTTTAACACGGATGAGTTTATTCACACTGTCAGTTAGGATTAGTCAATTTGAATTTTGCTTGCTTCGTCTCAGGTGGGAATGGAGTTTTGGGCGAGATGGGCGCACAAAGCACTGTGGCACGCCTCTTTGTGGCACATGCACGAATCGCACCACCGGCCTAGAGATGGCCCGTTCGAGCTTAACGATATCTTTGCGATTGTAAACGCCATCCCTGCCATCTCTCTCATGTCTTACGGCTTCCTCCACCGTGGCCTTGTTCCCGGTCTCTGTTTCGGAGCGGTATGTCTCTCCAATCTCCTCCCCCTGTTTTATCTTTCATTCTCCTCTAACATTTGACTGTTGATTCTAAAAATAATAATAATGTAAAAGAAGTAGAAGATTTGAGTTTTGACTGCTGCTGAGGTAAAAGGCTATTTGTTCTCTGTTTTTAAATATCACTTGAACCTCGTTGACAGATTCACCTCTACTTTATTTAATACGGTGCTTGTATATTTTGATAGCAATATAGCATGGGAGTGCGACATGAAACCATGCTTTGTTTGTTAATATCGTAATCAAATAGCAGCAAGCAAGGGATGTAGGGAACAATCCACTTGTTAAGATATGCGTGAAAGAAGGGAGGATGGATTTAATAATCTGATGTCCACGTGTCGGTTTTTTACAGGGCCTAGGGATTACTCTGTTTGGTATCGCATACATGTTCGTCCACGATGGGCTGGTCCACCGGCGATTCCCGGTGGGTCCCGTGGAGAACGTGCCCTACTTCCGGAGAGTCGCCGCTGCCCACCAGGTTTGTTGCCTGTTTCCAAACCGCCCCAGTATCTCTCATTCATGACTGTACCAGGTTTCTTATAGCACATATTTTATGGTATAACATGTGGTGAGTCACCTACCTTGCAATGGATTGAATGTTTGAATTTGATTGCTGGTGGACATGCCACAAGATTATGTCTATAGAAAATCTGGGTGTAATCAAATTTATATACTGGTTAATTTTTGTATTTGACGGAGAAATTAATGATGTGCGTGGTTGCAGATACACCACACGGACAAGTTCGGCGGGGTGCCATACGGGCTCTTTCTGGGACCAAAGGTGAGTGGTTCATACTTAAACTTGTTCCTTTTTACAATTCAGACAGACCATTGAGGACAAATTGGAATTGTCTTTTACTTGGCTCTTAATTTGTGTGGTGCTTAACATGTTGTTTGTTTGTTTGCTTTGTTTTACTTTATAATAATTCCAGGAACTGGAGGAGGTGGGTGGGGTTGAAGAACTGGAAAAGGAGATTAGCAGAAGGATTAAGAGGAGAGAGGCTCGTAATTCTAGTGACTGAAAGATGATAATTTTCTTGAACCTTATTCTTTTGGGTTTTATATGGAAATTGGATGGCGTGTTAGGATTTGTCGATTGGCAAATGAGGGATCCACGTATCCGAACTTCTGGTGACAAAAATATGACTGGCTCGTGGAATGGGTTTGTGGGGTGGGGTGGGGTGGGGGCGGGGCGGGGGGGCGGTGGGGGTCAATTTTGTTAATACTTTTTATTTGAGAAATTATTTTACTTGATAGTAAATCAAAGAGGAATCTTTTTACCTTCCTTCTCTTTTATCGTATTTGATATGAATAGAAAAAAAAGGTAGCTTGTATAACTTGATGGGACTCGTATTATTTGCCTGACCACCGAATCTTGTCAACATACGTATCTAATCATGCATACTAATTGAAACAACTAATATCGGACCTCGTCACAAATATTATGTTGGTGTTTGGTTGTGAACTAAGGCTAATGAGATCTAACTTGGTTATTTCAACTTTGATTGATCTAAATTAGTTTGGGTGATGTCTAAAATTATTTCTTATTTGATAAGAATTTGATGCTTTAAGGCATGATTTCATATTACAAATCATTTTGTCTTACAAAGTTCGTGATATCAATAATAAAACTATTTTTCTTTTTCTTTTTTGATTGAAAGAAATTGTATAGGAAAATGAGTTATGTAAAAATAAAACATGACCTATATGTATTACATTATAAATCACAATGCCAATCTAAAGAAAGCTGATGAAATCGGAAAAATATTAATGTTTCGTCTCCTTTTGTAAAGAAATGGCATGATGAAAAAATTAACTATTTATGCAAAGGCGGATAGAGCATAGAGCACGAAGGTTTGGAGGTCAATTAATTTTTATTTATATTCAATTTTTTTATAATTAATTAATTATATATAATATTCTATATATTTTAGAATAAAATATTATGAATACTATAAAATTGATCCTTATTTGTAGTACGAATTTTTTATGTGATTAACTCTCATAAAGTTTGATTCTGTCCGTGATATATAATCAGGGGAAAATGTTATTACAATGTCACTATGGATATAACGTTGTGAATGGTCAACAATTTCTTTGACTAGTCAATAATTTTAATAACCAACTTCTTATGTTCAGTGCACTTCCGGCACTCCGGCAAAGACTGACGAACTTTCGGCACATTTAATGTTAATAACAAAGCAAACAATGTAAATCCATCCGTGGAGCGGCTCTCTTCGAATAGCTCGTAAAATAAAAAAATAAAATAAAAGGGGGAATTTCACGTATACCCCTAAAAAACTTCAAAATAAAATATTTCCTTCTCTAAATTTTAAAATTACGCATTTCCCTCTCTAAACTTCAAAAACTCACAAATTTACCCATTTTATTGTCTTTTATATTAAAACTTATTCTAAAATTCTAAAATACCTATTTTACCCTTTATTAAAAACATATAAAAGCCCATCATACTCAAATTTGAATCTGAAGGGTCCCTCTACTGTCCGATCAGCGCGCATCGCATTAAGATTTGTGCTCATCGCTTCAATATTCGTGCTGATCTAGCATGCATGGATCTTAAAACAATTCCATTCCGCGCACATTGCTTTAAGATATGTGCATGTCACTTCAATATGCGTGTGTTCACATCAAGATTTGTGCCGATCTTGCACGCACATATCTAAAAGCAGTTCGTACGGTAGATGAACCATTCATATTCAAATTTGAGTATGATGGGCTTTATATGTTTTTAATAAAGGATAAAATGAGTATTTTATAAATTTAGAATGTGTTTTAATATAAAAGACAATAAAATGGGTAAATTTGTGAGTATTTGAAGTTCAGAGGGGGGAATATGTAATTTTAAACTTAAGAGGGGGAATAATGTAATTGAAGTTTTTGAGGGGTATACGTGAAATTTCCCCATAAAATAATATCTCCCCTGTCTCATCACCAACCTCTCCCAATTCAGACTCCAAGCCTACCGGTTATAAAAAAAACACAGATATAAAAGGGGCCAAACCAAATGTATGAGATGTAAAGAAGGACACACTGCATATTAAAAAAAAATCCAAGTGGTTAGCATGCCATTATTATAACCATGCACATTGCTCATGCGACACCTAAATCAATTTTTTTAAGCTTATAAGAGGTTGGAGAAAACTATGAAGACTGACTGGAGACAGTAATTAAATAAACATAATGCCATGACAATGGGGTCATTGGCTCATTGCTCACGTTATCTCCCATTGCAATTGCCAGGTGTCTCGGATCATTAAATACTTGATCTTGTTGCCAGTATTAATTCCGACCTTTTGTTATCACTGTACTAAATTAACTAACACGATTGGTTAGGTCCCCATCAGCAATATTTGTTTAACTACTACATATAGGTAAACTGACTAAACGGATCGATATATTTTGAATAGTGCCAATTAATACCAAATATTTAGGAAGAATACTAGAATATTTCTTTGCTAGAGCATGTGGCATGTGGGCCATACGGCTTGCTCTAATTATAAGATATTTTATAATTATAAGGAGATTCTGGATTTGTGTGTACATTAGTAGATACACGTAGTAACAGCATGTATCGTATACATTCACACTGGCAGTACCGAGGCAGTGAATGAGGATAATGTTTCATTCATAGAAAATATTATAAAATAATATAAGAAAAGGAAACGAGTACTTGTATTTTTTTTCTATGCATAGAAGGAACGGTAAACTTTTTCACCAATTCAAAGGTTTTTTTTTAATAAATCGTCTGTGATAACTAAATGTAAGAAATTTGACGAAAATTGTTTTTTTTTTTAAATTCAAAGTTTGTCCGATTCACAAAGGATCCAAGGCAACCAAACATTTTTGGAGGAATTTCATGTATATCCTCAAAAACTTCAAAATTACATATTTCTACCTCAAAAGTTCATAATATCAGATTTACCCTTCAAAATTTCAAAAACTCATAAGTTTACCCATTTATTATCTTTTAAATTAAAACTTAGTATAAATTCATAAAATACTCATTTTACCTTTTATTAAAAAAATAAAAAAACATATGTAGCGTGTTTCAGAAAAATATCGGTCTTCTAATTGGATAGTTTCCATGGGCAAGTAAGTAATTTCTCGACTTCACACACTTACAAAGTTAAATCAAGATATGCTCGTGTAAGCATCAGAAGTAGAGAAATTGCACATTTGCCCTCGGAAACAAAATCATTCTACATTTTTTTTTTAATAAAGGGTAAAATGGGTATTTTATGAATTTAATAGAGTTTTAATAGAAAAGACAATAAATGGATAGATTTGTGAGTTTTTGAAATTTAGAAAGGTAAATATGATATTATAAACATTTGAGGAGAAATACGTAATTTTAAAGTTTTTGAAGGGTATACATGAAATTCCCCCCATAAAAAACCTTTGGATTGGAATTTTTTTTACCCGTCTAGAGTTTGAGTCGGAAATATCTTACCGATCTTTCTACGCATAAAAAATCAAAGGGACTCTTTCTTTATTCCTATATTATGGTTACTTAATTTGTTTATCGGAGATATTCTTTCTTTTTCTCCTTGATTTACATTTAAAAAAAAAATTGTTGAAAAGTAAAAGAGTAGGGTTTAAATACCTTCATTTTTTGTACCTTCATCATGCCTTCATTTTTTAAACATTAATAACTTAAAATTTAAAAAAATATCAAAATAAATCCGTTAGATTTGATATGTATCATTTTCTTCTATGCACATATAAAAGATTACGACATTTCAGCTTTCATTTGGTCAATATCAAGAGCTTACAAAAATATACTGATATGGATAAATTCTGAACATTAATTTATCAACTCATTGATTAATATAAAAACAAAACCGAATAGTGTTAAATTTTGTATGTTGATGTAGAAAAAATAATATAGATCACATCTAACAATTTTATTTTGATATATAAGTTTTAAAAAATTTATTATTACAAAATTTAAAAGTGAAAGTATGATGGAGACATAAAAAATAGACGTATTTCAACCCTCATCAAACTAAAATTTATACTTTTTACTATTTTCTGAAGGGGAAAAAGTTATTGATTTTGAAAAGTTTGGATTAAATTGCAACGATTTCTTTTGATAAAGAAAATATAAGAAAAAGAAATTAAACTATATAAAATTGAGTACAAACGAGATTTTTTAGTACCTAAATCACATCGAGTGCTTCTAATTAATCGAGGCTATAATATCTGACGTAGTTTTAAAATAGGAACATCATATGTCTAGCACCAACGACGTTGTTAGATAAAATTAAAATTTGAGACTGTAATATCTAGTTTTAAATAAGGCAAATTCTTCTATGGACATAAGGACTTATTTGTAAAATGAATATATTTTCATTTTCAAAGTTCAAACAGTCGATCTGACCGTTCAACATTATTTCCATATTAAAATGTACTTGCAGGTCAAATTTTACATTTTTTTTGAATTTTTTTACTATTTATTAAGTATTTTACAAAATTCAATGGTTTGAATTTGACTAGTTTTTGTAAAATACTTAATAAATAGTAAACAAATTTAAAAAAAATGTAAAATTTGACCTCCAACTACATTTTAATATAGATAATGTTGACGGTCGGATCGATTGTTTGAACTTTGAAAATAAAAATATGTTCATTTTACAAATAAGTCCTTATGTCCATAGAAACATCACTCTTTAAATAAACCCTATGTCTGGTGAAGGAACTCATGGATTCGAGATATAGATAATTTCAAATTTTGATAACCAAAAGGAAAATAAACATATCATTTTGATTGGTTCTAAATCATAAAATAAATCATCTAAAGATATTTATACTTCCCTTGAAGTAGTAATCAAGAAGAAGAAATTCTAAGCCGCTTGCTTCAATCTTGCCATTAAAATCAAGAGGTAGCTCCCAAGAGCTCCAAGTTGATAAGGTACCTCTATTGGTATCCACCAAGAATAAATTAGAAAACTAATATATTTTTTTGCTAGAAATACTCTGTTAGTTCAATCCTTAATTATAGTATCAACTTTTTCAACCAATTTAACACTTAAATTTAATAGTGTATTTTTATCTCAACACATGAGGAATAGAAGATCGGAGATCAGGTCTTAGTGGCCTGGTGTCAGCGCATATACACACTTATTAGATCGGAGATCAAGATTACACAGTAACATCCATCTTCAAAAACTGTTATGATTCAAAGGAATTCACATTCACAGCGGTATATGGCCCGACTGCACACAGGTAGAGGTGTTAGAAATGTACTAAAAGGTCAGAATATTATGGGCCATATTATTAATGAATATGGGTCATTTCTTATTGGGCTAGGTCCGAATTTTCTGTTCTCATCTGATCTGATCAGATCAGATAAGTTTTCTGAAAGGGCTCAACGAATTGGTGCCATGAATAGGCTTGAACGAACTGGTGCATTGTTTTATAAATATGCAATGATCTGTTCATAATTCTGTTAGCCATTCTATTCCATTTTTCAGAAAACGAAAGAGAGATAGAACGAAAGAAAGGGGCTGTCAATTCGGTACTAGCATACCGAATTACAGTAGTTGATCAACCTGTTCGTGTGGATACTGATAGAGGCGTGATTGCTGGGCTGTTGCGCGAATTTGACACGAGAACGAAAGGAGAAGACGGAAAGAAGAAGAAGGCTACTGCTGGACTAGATTTGAAATTTCCGTTGCGCGTCTAGTGATAAACTCTGTTTTAATTTTGGAATTAGTTTTATGCTTGAATTCTGATTTTCGGGTAGTGATTAAATTGATGAACTGAATCGAATTGTTGCACTTTAACCTACACGAATTTCCTTAAGTGGTATCAGTTCTATGAGGAGTTAAGAGCGGCACGGCTGCCAGACACCATGCCATGTTATCGCTGGTGGTTTTAATGTCACAGTAGCGCCAGAGGAGAGAAATGAGAACAGTAACACATGGAGATTGACTATGTCATTTGCGGGTTTAATATCTGAATTAGGACTAATGAAACCTGCAATTAGGCAGAAGAAACTTCACATGGTCAAATGACCG
>JAJGRX010001352.1:0-25000 GCA_025461125.1 Carex kokanica | reverse complement strand
AGTGAACGATTAAAATTTGAATGAGAGGTGCACAGTATAACAATTATTATTACTATATATATATACATTTTTTTTACTATAATGGGGCGTGCCCACCTATTTCATATTGAAATAAGGATAATAGTTTTTCTTACAAAAGCAATGATGACTATAGTAATTATTGGAAATAAGACATACAAAAACAACAATACTAAAGTATAAAAGTATAACACTTAGATGTCAGAGGGACAACTAAGGTATCTAAAACAGAATACATCTAATAAATATAACATAAAACATCAAAATAAGCTATAGGGCAAACGACACAGTAATCACAATCTCTAACAGAGGAGACAGTTATCACAACTAACATAAGATGAATCTGTAGAATCAGATAAACCAGTAAAACTAGGAGAACCAGCTGAGGAGAAGAAGTAAAAGATGGAAAAGGCAGCAGCTTCTAAAGCTTCAGTGTCAGCTTCTAAAGCTTCTAAGCTAAATCACTCGTCTAACCCAAGTCCGACCTCTCCCAACTCTAGCAAGCAGTATTATTACTATTATTACTGATGCTATTATTAATATTACATAAAAGATTTAATGTCCGTGATTATTAGTATCAAACGTTTCAGCATTTTGTTTCATGCTGAAATTAACCAATATAATATATTAGATATATTTTAAATTATCTTAATTACATGTTTATAAAAATTATGAGGTTTTGGCTTCATTTTTTTTTTTTTTTTTGATAAAAGGCACATGACCCGTTTCATTAAAGAAACTAGAGTCCATTACAACAAACTAACATAAGAACCAACAAGTAAAAATCAACAGAGATAACAGCAGCTAAATCAAACAAAGTTCTAGCATGAGAAGTAGTATAGAATTTGCGGTAAGAAAAACGAAAGATAATGTAAATGCATCTCTTCTGGGATGGTAAAACCAGAGGAGATGATACATAGTATTCAAGGCTCATCTTCATCGGCAGATGGTGGAGGGTGGTAGAGGACCATCTGGGTATCAGCTGGGTCCCACACCTGCAGTGGAATAGTCTCAATGTCAGCAGGCAGCCATTGGAGGACGAGGTCCCTAGCTGTACGCTTGATCAAACCTGCCCAATAAGTAACCAAAGCCACAATCATTAGAATAATGGATCGAAAAGATTTCTGGTTGGAGTGTTGAAAGCAAGATTCATTGCGCATTTTCCAGACAGTCCAACAAAGGGAGCTAAGACAACAAGAAATGCTATTTGTGAATTATTATCTAAAGTAAACGAAAAAATCAATAATATCAGATATATTATGCCAAGAGCTAAGGTATTGGTTACTTTGGCCCATCCAAAACCATATATGGCGAACTAGTGTGCATTGTAAAAACAGATGGTCGACAGTTTCCTCATGAGGGCAAAATTGACATTTGCCACAGCCAGACCATCCTTTACTACGGAGTCTATCTTTAGTGAGAATTTTGTTGTTACTAAGAAACCACATGAAGATTTTTATTTTATGGGGAAGAGGGAGATGCCACCATAGTAAAGGTCTGGGGTAGGTGAATACCATCAAAGTTAAGGAATTTATAGAGAGATTTAACCGAAAAACATCCCGAAGATTCCCATTTCCAAGCTATCCTATCCGAACTATGAGTAAAAGAAATGATACTGAGTTGATGGAGAATCTGTGTCCATTCTTCAATCATGAAGGCATCAAATTGTCTAGTAAATGGACTGCTGCACCTTGAGATTGTATGACCTCCTGGAGGCTAATCTGAGGATTGCTACATATAGAAAAATAATTCAGGGTATTTGGTAGCTAAGGTGTGGGGAGAATCCCATACCTCTGTCCAAAAATTTCACATGAGACATGAATCCCTGGTTGGTAGGTGACACTACAGTGGCCAATAGCTTCTAATTGATAACCCTCCTTCCAAAATGGAGAAAGTGAACTAGGAGATCTAGTATAGTATTTATGAAGAATGATATCTTTCCCATAATGGGAATATGTCGGGTCTTTGAACTTCCACCACCATTTAACAATAAGGCTATATTCATTTGATTAAGATCTAAAATACCAAGCCCCCCATATTCCTTTGCTAAACAAGCTCTGTACCAACTTACTAAATAATATTTCCGTTTGGCAAGGGCTGATCCCTGCCATAGGAACCGTCTGCGAATTTTATCAATATGCTCCAGAATTTTTTTGGGAATTCTATGTATAGAAAGAGTATATAAAGGGATGGAAGAGAGAACATAATTAATCAGAGTTAATCTACCTCCCATGGAAAGCATATTACCTTTCCATCCTTGTAATTTCCTATCAAATTTTTCTATCAAAAAATCCCAATCTTTTGCTTTAAGACCTGAATCAGAAAGAGGCAGCCCTAGATATGTAAAAGGAAATTTCCCTAATTTACATCGAAAAATAGAAGCCAGGATGGATCCCTGATCAGTATTTAGAGGGAATAATTCAGTTTTGGTTAAATTCATTTGGACCCCTGATATTGCCTCAAAAGCCATCATGCCCCACCAAGCCGATTCGACATTGGACTCAGTGGCTTCTAAGAAGATGATGGTGTCATCGGCGTTTTTGGCTTCATTTTAATAGCCATCAAGAGAGTTAAATCCTCAAATTTTGATTCGTTGCCTCTTGATGCATGTCGAAATAAAATTGAAATATATAATTTTTGTGTGTACGAGTATAGCATGCTATATACAAAATATTCAATCAGTTATTTTTGCTATTTACGAGTTTAAATAATGGTTTTTTTGTTATATAATTTTATTGGCAATAATGTGATACCAATAATCATGGATATGGGACCCTACATCGGATCGTTTTAGAAAGCACAATTCGAATTCGACCATCTATTGGTACAGCAAATTTCCACAACATAAAATTTTCGAATTTCCTCTATCTAATTCGAATTAACTTACAAAATTTTATGTGCTCACATATGATAATGTTTTGAGCTTATTGGTCAGCATTTGTAATCTTTTAATTTATATCTACCTTTGAAATAGACACAGACAGTAGCAATCGTGTTCCGGGCTTTTCGGAAGATCACCTCATCGGCCCGGCCCATTTATTCCCTCCAAAGTTTTTAAATAAATGCGAAGCCTGCATTTATTTAATTATACTATTCATGGCCCAAATACATCCCTCCTCTCTCATGGCGCCTTTATAACTTTATCCCATCATCTTATCTAGAAAAGAAGAATACAGAGATTAATTGACAGTCCTCACATCACCTCCGTTCCCGTGGTACAGCCATGGCGACAACCGCTCCGCCAATCAACTCAATACACGCGCTGCATTCGCACCTTCCAAACTCTTCTTGGCGCTGTCAAGTACCTCGGCTTCGCCTGAGCAGTAGGCTTCAGTTTACAGCCGTACGAGCCTCTGTCGCCACGGCGCCGCTTCCGACTCTGACTAAGTCACCGAATGGCATCGTTCTCATCGACCCCTCAGAGAAGGAGAAGGTTCACCGCCTCAAGCTTCATTACCTCGAGAAAGTCATTCCCCTTCTCAAGGTTCAGTTCGGATACACCAACATTCACCAGGTGCTTGCTCTTTTGCCTAACCCAATAATTAATGCTCTTTGTCTTTCAATTTCCCTTGCTAATTTGCGAGATACCAAGTGTGCAGGACTTGAATTGCTAATAAAGTAAACTGTGGGAAAAATTAAGAATTTTGCAAAGGATAATTTGGACTAGAATCAAGTCAATGTATGGGGGCTTGTGTAGGCTTGCTTACCTTACCAATTTTATAATTTGTTGGTTAAAGGTACCAAAGTTGGAGAAGATTGTCGTCAACAGTGGGATTGGTGATGCACAACAGAACTCAAAGGGGTTCGAGGTGGCAATGAAGAATATGACCACAATCATTGCCCAGAGGCCGGTCAAAACAGTTGCTAGAGAATCGGTTGCTAGCTTCAAAGTAAGGGAGGGGAACACTCTTGGACTTATGGCGACCCTTCGTGGCAAGGTGTATTACATACTTCTCTACTTACATGCAAGATATTTGTATGTATGTCATTACGCAATTTGAATTATGCAACGAAGCGTCAATCGATCCTATTTTGCACACTAAGTCATGTCATTATGCTGCAATGACAATAAAATTGGCTTCATCTTATTACCTTCTGTTGCTGACTTAAACTCGAGGCACTCATTTTGGGAGAAAAAAAAATTACGGAATAGAAATATCTATCTATGTTATTTTTACTGATATGAAAACAAAAAGAAAAACAGTTACAGAAGTGGCAATCAATAACATTATACCAGCACCATACCCCATTGCCAAAACATTACCAGGAGCTGCCACCAGAATTTTTATTTAGTCCTACATTTCTTGTTAGCGTTAAATTTTAGTACAAACAGTCCACCGCCTCTTTTTTTTTTTCCATAATATTAGTAGATCTTTCTAACATTTCCTGTCATTTATTTTTTCCTTCCATTATTAACGGTTCCTGTCCTGTCCTTTGATGCATAAATGCAGTACATGTACTCCTTCCTTGATCGGCTGATAAACCTCACCCTGCCACGTACTACAGATTTCCAAGGCTTAAATCCAAGAAGCTTTGATGGGACTGGGAACTACTCCTTGGGTCTGACCGACCAGGGCGCATTTCCTGAGCTGGAGAACCTGGGTAAGCAGCACGGAATGGAAGTGAGCATTAAGACCACGGCAAGAACTGATGAGGAGGCAATGGCGCTGCTCTCTCTGATGGGGATGCCATTCAGAGAGAAGAAGGAGGATGAGGTAGTGCGCAAGAAGAAGAGGTATAAGAAACATCACTTTGCTTCAAAGCCATCTAGGCCGATTAAAAAGAAGAAGAAGTGACAGGGTTAAAGTTGGGTGCTTTGTATTTTTGTCCTATGTGTTTTGCTATTTTTGATATTGAAGTTTCTTATGAACTATTCCTTATGAGCTATATAATAAACTCTGTTGGGAGTTCTGCTTCTTGTGTTTTGGTATCTTGAATTACTGATCCAGTTTTCAGCTGAAGAATAATAATACTTGTGCTACCAAAAATATTAAAACTAGATTGTAACCAATAATAGGGCGCGAATAATTGGGTGGGTTAGTTTCATAAAAAAAAAAAAGGGTTAATGAAAAAATAGGGCGCGAATAATTGGGTTAGTTTCAACAGATCTACTTCACCGCTAACATTATTACAGATCGGAATGGGAACTTTTGGCTCAAGGGGTATAGGGACAGTAGTATAACAAATGAAATTGCTGAAAAAGAACATTATAAAAGTGTCAGTGATGATTAATGATAATCTATGTTCTCTGAGAGAGAAGAAAAAGAAATTATATGTTCAAATTTCAAACTTCAAAATGGTTGACAGTCACAATTTGATCTCAATTGCCATCGTTGATACGAGCCTCAATAAAGACGGCGATTAATAATTCTGCAACATAAAATGATGTCTTATTAGAGCAGGTTACTGCGATCTCTCTCTCTAAAATTAAAAGCTATTTGTGCTGAACTCAATTTTTTCTCTTCCTTAAAAAAAAATTAAAAGAAGGGCTTACAGTTTCAGAAATTAGAATCCTCTCCAGCTGTGCGTGGTGCAGTGTAGATCAGAAGGCTCCTTTTGCCTTAAGATGCGTGCTATCTCTCATCAACCATCCTTACGAATTGCACGGCTGTAGCCCATTTCAGCGTTGTAGACTCGTTGGGTAAGAAAACCCAGGCCATTATGATGAGAGGCTAACCCAAATGGAGACTAATCATTTGAATTTGATTTGACCAAATTGTATTGTTTGTTTCTAGAAGGAGACCAAATTGTATGGCCTAGAAATCGCGGGTTCGCATGCAATTGTATGAAATTGACGACCGGCTTCTTTACCGTATAAAGATATGAGAAGAGAATTAACCTATTTTAGATATTATCTTAACTAGTCTTTTCCTTAGAACACTGCGCAGCTGAAATTATGTATCAGGATCACATGACTTTAAAGTCAACTTTGACTACAACTAAAATAATACTTTCTTAGGTTTCGATGGAATGTTATGTTATCATTCGACAAAGCTAGAGACATTGAACGCCCCCATTTGTATTGCACGATCCAAAACGGATGTATATCCGATTGATCTGGCGATATCATCAAATATCTATCCTAGACATATCTGATAGATTGTTTTAAATAAGACGGTCTGGACCAAGAAAGGAAAAATTATTGAAGTTATCCCTTTGTATTGTAATGTAGACGGCAATCATTGTATATCTATAGATCATATATGTCAATTTCAGATTATTAACTCTAAATAAAGAAGGAAAGTGATGCATTGATCATTTTCCAAGGACATGAAACGACAGGTTTAGCGCATCCTCTAACAACTATGAGTCTTTGCATTCAATTCCCTGCTATAGTAGTACATATCTTGGTCTATCTTTTATTAATTGTGGTTGTACCCACTAATGTATGATATGAATCTAAATTTTAGAAAGAAAATAATCTAGTAGGAAGTATTTTTTTTTTTTCTTATACTCTTAGTAGCGGTTGGTATGATGGTATGAAATTACCCGCTAACATTATTTACAACTTGGGTGTCAACAGTACGAAACGTGTAGGGAGGAAGCATTTTTAATCCTAACCCACTTTGTTAATGAAAAACACTTTACCCTATCTGATAAGTTAAATATATATATATATATAGAGTAGAACTAGGGTGTTTCTAAGCTCACCAAGCCCTTCGTGAGCTCGACTCTAAAATCTATCGAATTGACTTCAAACGACATTTTCAAACCGTTAGATGTTCAAGACCAAATTTTATATTTTTTAGAATTTTTTTACTATTTATTAAGATGATTTGAAAATCGCTATTTTTATTAAAGTTCTACACCATTGAAAAACAGCAATTTTCAAACCATCTTAATAAATAGTAAAAAAATTCCAAAAAATGTAAAATTTGGTCTCCAAGCACATTTTAATATAGATTGAACATCTAATTGTTTGAAAATGTCTTTTGAAGTCAATTCGATAGGTTTTCAAGTCGAGCTCACGGAAGGGCTTGGTGAGCTTAGGAACACCCTAGTTCTACTCTCTCTCTCTCTCTCTCTCTATATATATATATATATATATATATCTCTCTCTCTATATATAAATATATATAGAGAGAGAGAGAGAGAGGGAGGGATCCAATTACACTATTTTTTTTGACACATCATGACATTGTTTTTTTTATAGGCCAATTTTGCGGTTTTAAAATCCAAATAGTCGATCCGAACCATTCAACATGATCACCATATTAAAATGTGCTTGAAGATCAAATTTTACATTTTTTTTAATTTTCTTACTATTATTAAGATGGTTACAAAATCGTTATTTTTCAATGGTCTGAAAACATCGATTTTGTAACCATCTTAATAAATAGTAAAAAAATTCAAAAAAATGTAAAATTTGATCTCCAAGCAGATTTTAATATATTCATCATGTTGAACGGTTTGAATTGACTATGTGGACTTTGAAAATGGTAGGTGTCAAAGTGTGTCAAAAAAAAAGGGTGTAATCTGATCCCTCCTCATATATATATATATATAGAGAGAGAGAGAGAGAGAGAGAGAGAGATAGGCTATCATGCTTTGGGAAGTAAAGTGAGTGTTTTATTTTCCGTTCATATCTTCATTTTCAAAGTTCAAACAGTCGATCCGAGCTTCTCAACATGATCGTCATATTGATATGTACTTGGAGACCAAATTTTACATTTTTTAGAAAAATTTTACTATTTTTTTGGAATTTTTGAAAATCATATATTTTCATTAAATAAAAAATAATAAAAAATTCATAAAAACACTTATTTTCAAAAATTCTAAAAAAATAGTAAAAAATTTCCAAAAAAATGTAAAATATGGTCTCCAAGCACATATCAATATAAAGATCATGTTGAGAAATTCGGATCAACTCTTTGAACTTTGAAAATAGAGATATCAGCGGGAAGTAAAACACCCTATTTACTTCCCAAAGCATCGTAGCATCACTCTATCTCTCTCTCTGTATATATATACTCTCTCTCTCTCTATATATATATATACAGAGAGAGAGAGAGAGAGAGAATGGCTAATATACAAACGTTTGTTCATGGACTCAGGAACAAACGATTCGGTTCTCCGATTTTCAAAGTTCAAACTGTCGATCCAAATCGTTAGATATTTAATCTATATTGAAATGTGCTTGGAGACCAAATTTTACATTTTTTAGAATTTTTTTACTATTTATTAAGCTGGTTTGAAAACCGCTATTTTTTTACTATTTATTATGCCCCGTAAGCACCTCGGCCGAAGTGCTTCCGGAAGCAAATTAGCCGGACTCTCTCTCTCTCTCTCTCTCTATATATATATATATAAAATTTTACAATTTTACAATTTTTATTTTTAATTATTAATGTATGGATAACGGATAAGGAATAGTATTTATCAGTTATGTTAATAAAAAAATCTTTATTCTTATTCAAGAGCTAAATGAAAAATAACTTATACATACTTATTTTATCAAATACGTTACAGCTCAATTAAATGGGTAAAAAAGTGTCATTGACACCAACTAAGAATTTGAGGGTAAAAGGGCCGAAATTTTTATTAATAGGAATTTTAATTGAAAAATATCGGTAATGATGAACAATTCGCAAAATTGCGACATATAGGAAAAATGTGATATCACAGTCAGCTTAGCCAAAAAAAATTCTTAACTAAATAACTAAAAATTGAAAAAACATAATCCTTAGACGTCTTTGTCATCACAGTCAAAGAGACAGAAAAACAAATATAAAACTCTGAATTTCATAGTCCATGCATGACCTAGAGAACTAAAAAATATATATATATATATATAGAGAGTGGCTAATATCAAAACGTTTGTTCCTGGGGTATGGAGCAATCAAGTTTTAAACCGTCCGATCTGCTTTCAGATTCGTGCATATCAGATTGATCTTATTTGAAAACTTTCGCTGAAACTTGAAATACGGTATATCTAGTAACTGGACCCGTCCAGTTTGTTTAACTACCCCCTCTCTCTCTCACGCCAAAGCCCTTTCTCTCAGCCAAACCTAAACTCTCTCTCAGGCGATTTCTCTCGGCTCCGCCTCAGACTCTCGGCACCAACTTCTCCAGCGACAAACGCTAGATCGCGTAAACCCAGATTGCTAAACCCCGACCCCCCCTCTCTCTCTCGCGGCTCAGACCCCGACCCTCGCTCTCTCTCTCACGCGATCGCTCCCGCCGGAAACCTGCGATGGAAGCTCTCGGCCATTGTGAGAACTATTGCAAACAGTAAGTACTTTATTTCTACTCAAATGAGTTCTCGGCCATTGTTAGACATACTTGTCGTATCATATGTCTATCCTATTCTCATCTTTGCTAATATGCCGGTTCTTTCGAACTACTGTCTTGGAAATTTGCAAGAATTTGGGTATGGGGTACGCCTATAGAGTTAACAATTGATGGTACAAAAGTCTCAGTATTGTACCTAGATAAAGAGGGATTTGAAAGTGTCGGCAAGTCAAATGTATATGATGATAGGTATGCACTGAAGATGCTATATAGTAACAGTACAGAATAATCTGGAGAATTTCACTTGTTCACTTAATCACTTGGGTGTCCAAAAAAATTTTAAACAGAAAAAGTTTTGAATACATTTTTGATAGAAACTAAAATAAATTTCTGAACTAGTTCACAAAGAATTGTCATTTCCAATTTTTATTGTAGGATCTTTGCACTGGCTACTGTTTGAGCTCTGTGTTTATCTACAAATGAAATTCTCCAGTTGTTGAACAAAACGATTTTTATTGTAGGATCTTTGCACTTGCAACTAATTATGGCTAAGTAATGCATAAATTGATTAGGAGTAATTTTTCTGGTGATCAGTTTACTATTTAATTGTATGTGATTGTTTAAATGATAATTAGTACCTTATTTTTACTTGTAGAAAGAAGAGGATGACAAGGCAAGGAAAGGAGGAGAGACAATTTCCGTACAAAATGACAAGCGTAAAAGAAAAGAACCAATTTCTATAGAAGATGCGAGTGAAGACGAATCTGAATTTATGAGTGAAGATGATGAAGATGGCGGAGATCAAAGTGCATATGAATCTGATGCAGTTTATGGAGATGAAGAAGATCTCTTTTGAGGGCATAGCATGTGATTTAAAAAAAATAGGGTTGCTTTTGTAAAATGCGCAATATATGTGATGTTTTTGTGCAGTTTTTGTGCAGTTTTTGTGTAAATCCAAAGCTATATCGAAAGCTATATTCAAAGCAGTTTATATAAGCTGTTTTTGTAAATTCAACTTAGTTTCAATGTGAATGACAACTTAGTTTATATAAGCTATCTCCCCCTCTGTCACCCTGCCAGAAGAAGCTGAAGACAGAAGGGTACCACTGGTATCCTGTTGTTGACTGGATATATAACTTGAGAATTTACAAATTATGCTGGACAATTTTGCAATTTTGAATCCCAGTTATTATGTAATAAGATGTGACTAAAGATGCTGGAGTCCTCTACTTGGGTACCAGATGTTGCATGTTTTGCTGAAGTGGGTAATTTTTTCTTTGAACAAAAGATGTAGATGTTGCATGTTTTGCTGGTGGTTGCTGAGAGCTGAGACCACCATGTTTTTTTTGGTGGTTGCTGAGAGTTCTATTATTCAAAGGTGTGATTGTACTTTTAATTTTCACTTTTTTCAGCCTGTTGCAAATTTCTTTCTTGGTAGCCTACTTACGGAGCAGATTTTTTTTTGCATTTCTTCTTGGCAGTCCGCATAGATGAATGCAATCATGGTGTACGAAATGTGCCTCAATTGAGGACCAGATATAGGTATCAAATGCACAGCGTGTAAAACCCAACTCATAAAAACACTACAAGCTCAATGACCAACAAGAAGAAAGACAAAATAATTTCAATAAACACAATATTGATTTGGAATCACCTGATAAAAACAACAGGGCACCGGTGCAATTTTACACCTATATATCAATTTAGCTCAAATAAACAGGACGGCCATGTCAATGGACCTCATCAAGCTCAGCTTATATAAATATTTTTATATATATTCTTCCTTTTTCTTTAGCTATAAATTAGAGCATCAAAATTAGTATCATGCTAGCTAGATATATATAACATTAGTACTTTACATATACACATCAAGGCATTTTTCTTTCCTCCATCTCTTTTTCAGGGTTAGTTTCTTCTTTATGCTTGGCTTCTTTTTCAGGGTACGGTTCAGATGGCTGGGGCCCACTCTGGCTTAGATTTCTCGAGCCCAATTTGCAATTTTGGGGCTGTCTTAAGCATCCACATAAGTGCACCTACAATGGCACCCTGAGACCTTTCCCCTTCGTAATTGTGTGTCCTGTTTATATAAAGGAGCAAAACTTGATGATAAAAGACATTCAGCACTATCATGGTTTCATACCAACTAAAACAGGTTTGATACAAGTTAAAATTGTTCTTTTTGGTAGCAAGAGCAATAGTTTCAGGCTGTTTTAGTTTGATACCAGGTCAATATACATCTGGATTGGTGCCAACCAGAATAGAGCCTGAACAGCTTGGTGTAGATACTGGAGATCTGTTCTTAAAAAAGACATTGATACCAACTGGTACAGTGCATTTCTGTTATAACATAGAAGCTATTTGTACCTATCACAAATAACATATGGTGGTAATATTGAACCTAGTAGACTAAAATGAATGTCTGATTGTTTGTACCTATCACATTTTGTACCTTCAAGCAAGGTGTACTCTTCTTCTCTCTTACTCCTCCAGAGCAACATCGGTTTGGAGCAAATAAAGGTCTTTTCTTCCAGCAAAGAAATTTTCCAACCGAAAGTGCGATTGAGATCTCCGACGACAGAGAGATAGGCGAGGTGCGACTCAGCTCTCAGCGGGGTGAGAGAGAGGGGTCGGTATGGGTCGATAACCTAACATTTTTCAGAGCAAAAATTGGTGAAGATAATACATTAGCAACAACAAGTAGCATAAGGAATGCAGAAAAAAATGCTAATTTTTGCTTCCTAGTAAATATATTTAAAATTGATGCCACGAGAACTCATTTGATTAGAAATAAAGAGCTAGAAAAATGCTTTAATGAATATGCAATCATTGAATCACAAAAATGAAGTTCCTCAAATATACATCAATGGAATATTATAAAATCCATTTGACAAAAAATTTCAAGACCAGTGCTATGGCCTATGGGTTTAAATTAACTATGATATGCAATAGTGGTACCTAAAGAATATATATGGAAAGCACAAAAGAAAAAAAATGATAAATGGAGAGCCTTAACCAGTACTCAACTGGTATTGTACCAGTTAAAGCTAGTGCATGACCGTACAAGTTACCGATCAAACTGTTTAAGTACCAGTTATGAAATTTGGTCATGACATACCGAAATAGCTGCAATCGGGGTTTTGATGCCACGAGAACTCATTTGAGTAGAAATAAAGTACTTACTGTTTGCAATAGTTCTCACAATGGCCGAGAGCTTCCATCGCAGGTTCCGGCGGGAGCGATCGCGTGAGAGAGAGAGCGGGGGGTCGGGGTCGGGGTCTGAGCCGCGAGAGAGAGAGGGGGGGTCGGGGTTTAGCGATCTGGGTTTACGCGATCTAGCGTTTGTCGCTGGAGAAGTTGGTGCCGAGAGTCTGAGGCGGAGCCGAGAGAAATCGCCTGAGAGAGAGTTAGGTTTGGCTGAGAGAAAGGGCTTTGGCGTGAGAGAGAGAGGGGGTAGTTAAACAAACTGGACGGGTCCAGTTACTAGATATACCGTATTTCAAGTTTCAGCGAAAGTTTTCAAATAAGATCAATCTGATATGCACGAATCTGAAAGCAGATCGGATGGTTTAAAACTTGATTGCTCCATACCCCAGGAACAAACGTTTTGATATTAGCCACTCTATATATATAATATATATAGTAGAGAGAGAGAGAGAGAGAGAGAATTGGCTAATATCAAAACGTTTGTTCCTGGGCTCAGGAACAAACGGTTCTGTTCTCCAATTTTCAAAGTTCAAACAACAAATCCAAACCGTTAGATGTTCAATCTATATTAAAATGTGCTTGGAGACCAAATTTTACATTTTTTGGAATTTTTTTACTATTTATTAAGCTGGTTAGAAAACCGCTGTTTTTATGAAATTTCTGCAGCATTGAAAAACAGCGGTTTTCAAACTAGCTTAATAAATAGTAAAAAATTCCAAAAAATATAAAATTTGGGTCTCCAAGCACATTTTAATATAGATTGAACATCTAATGGTTTAGATTTGTTGTTTGAACTTTGGAAATTGGAGAACGGAATCGTTTGTTCCTGAGTCCAGGAACAAACGTTTTGATATTAGCCACTCTCTCTCTCTCTCTCTCTCTATATATATAATATATTGATGAGTAGAACTAGGGTGTGATGTGCTCACCAAACTATTTGGTGAGCACAACTCTACATAAAATATCGGATTCACTTCAACGAGAAAAATCCAACCGTTGAAACCGATGTACTTTACGAGTGATGCGCGTACATGCAAAATTTTAAATTTTTGAATTCATTTAGTCTCAAGTCAAGTGGTCAAAATTGATGAAAAATGAATGATCCAAAATGAAATTGTTTTAATGCATTCAAAAAATCATCAATTTTGACCACTTGACTTGAGACTAAATGAATTCAAAAAAATTTAAATTTTGCATGTACACGCATCACTCGTAAAGCACATCGGTTTCAACGGTTGGATTCATCTCGTTTGAAGTGAATCTGATAATTTATCTAGAGTTGTGCTCACCAAAGAGTTTGGTGAGCACATCACACCCTAGTTCTACTCTATATTGATTATACCTTCTTTAACAAAGTACTTGTACCAGCTCTCCTTAAGTCAAGTTCTCACGGTTAATAAGCTAATAATATATTATTCTTGGAGGGCAGTCAATTTCAAGTACCTTTTTTGGGGTTAATTTAATATAAGACACGTAAGATTGGGTATAAACTAAATCGTTTGTTCCCCTGCCTACTTCAGAAATGATGAACAACAAAAATATAGCAGATATTTTTTCAGCTTTCTGGCGTGATGGATTTCGAAGTTCAGAATTTTATTATTATTTTTCTATCTCTAGCCGTGATGAACAAAGACTCCATGAATTATGTTTTTTTATTTTTTCACTGTTTAATTAAGGGGTAATCTTTTGACTAAGTTGGCCATGATGATCTATAGACCATCACGTTTTTCCTATATGTCGAAATTCCCGAAATCGTTTCTCATTACTGATATTTTTTATTTTTTTGCTATTAATAAAAATTTCGGAAGTAGGGTCCATGCCCACCGTACCAATTATAAATTATGATAATTATATGTTACCCCTTGATTCCTTTCCCCATTTTTCCCCCAACTAAACTACTTTCTTTTCTAACTATAATAATTAATTCTAACTAACTAGTGGTCCCTACAAATTAATTAGTATATTTTATCCTTCTATTTCTTTCCTCTCTCCTCCCTCTCCCTCTTCCACCTCCGCCTCCCCCTTCCACCTCCGCCCTCCGCCCGCCTCTCCCACCTTCGCCTCTCCCTCTCCGCCTCCGCCTCCCACCTCCGCCTCTCCTTCTCCGCCTCTACCTCCGCCTCCGCCTCACACGACGAGGATGAATACTTGTTCAATGATAGATGAATACTTGCATGACGAGGGTGAATACTTGTGCAACGGATAACTCGAAAGTATGTCATCATGGATCTCATTTTAAAGAGAAAATTATGTAGAAAATGTTCGTGGTTTTAGATTTGCAAATTTCCTCACAGATCATCAAAAATATAGTTAGATTGAACGGAGAAAAAAAAAAAACACCTCTAAAACGTGTAAAAGATAGTTGTGATATGTCCAGTGTTTTTTTTAAAATACTTGATATATCAGGTGTGAATACTTGATGTATTACATATGAATACTTCATGTATTATAGATGACTACTTGATGTTATTTGCACTTGCGGTCGGTTATGCGGTCCCCACGGTAGTTAGTAATGGCGGTTGTGCGCCCCCCCAACTTAATTACGCGTTTTCTTTTGTTTTTAGCAGACGGCAGTTGTTGGTACCATACTATCTCCGCGTAATTAATGCTCTTAATATCGTAATATTTCCATATATTAATTCTTTCTCAAAGATGAGTACTTTTATTTATATGGATGAATACAACTCGTGTTAAGTGTTAATACTTTTTCGCAAATCGTCCCCTACTAATTCCACCACTTATCTCCGCATATTACTGTGGTCCCCTACTTATCTGAAGTCGCGGTTGTGCGGATCCACCATACTTCATGTACTATTTACCACTTACACGACGAGGATGAAGACTTGTTCAATGAGAGATGAATACTTGCGTACGAGGTCGTGAATACTACCGTGAATACTTCATGTATTATAGATGAATACTTGCCTCCCACCTCCGCCTCTCCTTCTCCGCCCTCTGCCTCCGCCTCCGCCTCACACGACAAGGATGAATACTTGTTCAATGATAGATGAATACTTGCATGACGAGGGTGGAATACTTGTGCCAACGGATAACTCGAAAGTATGTCATCATGGATCTCATTTTAAGAGAAAATTATGTAGAAGACGTTCGTGGTTTTAGATTTGCAAAATTTCTCACAGATCGTCAGAAATATTAGTTAGATTGAACGGAGAAAAAAAAAAAACCACCTCTAAAAACGTGTAAAAGATGTTGTGATATGTCCATTTTTTTTTAAAATAACTTGATCTATCAGGGTGAATACTTATGTATTACATGTGAATACTTCATGTATTATAGATGAATACTTGATGTTATTTGCACTTGCGGTCGGTTATGCGGTCCCCACGGTAGTTAGTGATGCCGGTTGTGCGGTCCCCCCACTTAATTACGCGTTTTCTTTTGTTTTTAGCAGACAGCAGTTGTGGTACCATACTATCTCCGCGTAATTAATGCTCTTAATATCGTAATATTTCTATATATAATTCTTTCTAAAAATGAGTACTTTTATTTATATGGATGAATACAACTCGTGTTAAGTGTTAATACCTTTTTCGCAAAACGTCCCCTACTAATTCCAACACTTATCTCCGCATATTACTATGGTCCCCTACTTATCTGAAATCGCGGTTGTGCGGTCCTACCATACCTTCATGTACTATTTACACTTACACGACGATGATGAATACTTGTTCAATGAGAGATGAATACTTGCGTACCGGAACACCTCGAAAGTATGTCATCATGGATCTCATTTGAAAGAGAAAATTGTGTAAAAGACTTTCGTGGTTTTAGATTTGAAAAATTCCGCACAGATCGACAGAAATATTAGTTAGAGTGAACGTAGGAAAAAAAACCACTTCTAAAAACGTGTAAAAGATGGGTGGTAATGTTTCCTTATATAATTATTTCTCAAAGATGAGTACTTTTATTTACATGGATGAATACTACCTGGGTCAAGTGTGAATACTTTTGCGCAATATGTCCGCCGGTAATGTTGTGAAGGTAGTTGTGGTCCCCTACTAATTCCAGCAGTTATTAACTGTAATATTGTGGTCCCCTACTTATTTTCAGTTGGGAAAAAAATGGAGAATGAATGATGGGGGAAGCTAGGCCCTCCCTATAAATTATACATAAAATTAGGTTCAACGTGCCTATCAGCGCCGGTCATTATAGATTACATAATCCAAATATATTGGAGAAAAGTCCGATTTTTAAATTCAGTTTCATCAATGATCAGTACCGTCTCTTGTGAAGTGAACGGTGAAGATTGCTTTAGACCATTCAACTCAATTCCGTACTAATTGAGTATGAGGCACCGTTTTCTTTTTAATACCCTCAATAAAACAAAAAATTCCAGAGCTGTCCTCAGTTTTTTTTTTAAACTGAGGGTTTACTGTAGCACTGAACGTCAGGTAACATGACGGTTTGCTACAATAAATTTTTTTTTTATTAAGAGTGATTTATAGTTTGATCAGGAATCGTCAGAAACAATATTGAAATTGATGAAAGGCTTTTCAAACTTGATGATCCATATTATATTGATTCATTTGATCAGTTTCTGACAAGCATTAACGATTCAAATATTTGGAAAGAATTTTCACATATATGAGGTCGTGTGTCTGAACTCGGAAGCTCATTAAAATTTTCGAGTTTGACGAAGTGAATAGCTTACTGCTGTAGAAATAATTTTGAATGTACTTAATTAGTCTCATCAGCAATGAAACCGGTACTCCTAACAAATACAAAGCAAAAAACAAAAAGAAAAAAAAAAGGAAAAACAAAATAGAACACTAATAAAAAACCTCCAAAATTAATTTCATATTACAAGTTTTTTTTTTCAATTTAATCACATTATCAATTTATTCCTACAGCAGTAAGCCATTCAACTTCGTCAAATTTGAAAATTTTAATGTGCTTCTGAGTTTAAGGCACGCAACCTCATCTATGTGAAAAATCTTTCCAAATATTTGAATCGTTAATGCTTGTCAGAAACTGATCAAATGGATCATCAAGTTTGAAAAGCCTTTCTTCAATTTCAATATTTTTTTTGACGGTTCCTGATCAAACTATAAATCACATCTTTAAAAAAAAAACACTGTATCAAACCGTCAGATTATCGGTTGGAGCAGTTAAAAAAAGAAGAACAGAGGGCAGTTCTGAATTTTTTTTAACGAGGGTATTTAAAAAAAATCGGTATGACACCTTTAATTTTGTATTGTATTCAATGCAAAAAAAAAAAAAATGTTGTTTTGGTACGCAGCAAGTTAGCAGCCAGCCCTCTTCTAGAAAGTACTGCTGCTATTCATAGTTTCAGACATACATACTGGGTAGAAGACTAGAAGTGTAAAACTGGGGTTTGGGCGTTTGGCAATTGGCATTGCTCTGTTGTGTTGACCTTGCATGTCGAAAGTCGTCGGTTTTATTCCTTGATAGATCTCGGCCACGGGCTGCTCTGCTTTTTTTCTCCTTTTTTTGTTCTAATGGGAACGACACCGACGCGTTAACATCTATCAATCTGACTATTCCCTTTCGCACGCACACCATCTCCACTTCCCTTTTCCTTCCCTTTTCCTCCGTACTCCCAAATACAAAACCTAATTTCATTTCAGAAACTCTCTAAGTTTCAAATTGAGGGAGAAAAGTCATGGCGACTGGAGACGGACAGATGAACGGGATCCCGACCCATGGTGGCCGCTATGTGCTTTATAATGTCTATGGAAATCTATTCGAGGTACCCTCCAAGTACGTCCCTCCTCTCCGCCCGATCGGTCGAGGCGCCTATGGTATTGTTTGGTGAGTTTTTTTTTTTTTTCTATTATCCCTCCACTTCAGTTTGAAACTTTTCCCCATGATCCTTACTTTCTAAAGAATAATTCTAAAAAGGTAAGAGCTATTACTAGAAATACTATATACTAAAGAAAGATCGTATCTAGTAGTATCCACTGGCCTATCAGGAGTCAGGACTGTTATTTTTACTTGAAATAGAGCTGTTGCTTTTACTTGAAATCATGCAGCTCAGCAGAAACATCAATTGGTATCTGTGTAGCTCGAGAGAAAATCAATATTTCTCATCAGTAATGACTAATTGAGAGATCAATTAGAAGGGAGTCATTATGTTGTTGGTTATAATGCAAAGGGAGAACGACCCAGTTAAGATGGTTGGTGCTTGACAGCTTGAATATATTTTCTGGTGGAAAGCTATGCCTCTACCATGTGTATATATTAGACAGCAATTCAATATCGGCCCAATTTCAGAAAAAAAAAATCAGTTCCAACTTCCAACAAGAAACTCAATTACCCTATTATTTCTGTAAGTATTCAATAGTCGAAAAATAATAAAAAAAAAAAAACTAAAAGAATAAGCTGCTTGGTGTTGTTCATAATGCTTTGGACTGGACTGGAGGTACCATTACATAAGTGTTATCTTTGCAATACCAGTTTGGGACCTGACCAGTGTGGGTACCAAAATGAAGGATCAAACCTTGTTATTCTGACATGTCAAATGCTGCTCATTCCAGTTACTTATAGAAACCAAACCAGCTCTGGTTTCTGTCAAATATTTTTTCTTGTGTTTTTGACTTGTACCTATTTTTTCCAATCCTCACATTTGTGGAAAGTAGAATTTCGTGCAGCCATATAGTTAAGTACAAAAATGCTTTTTTCCATTGCAGTGCTGCCAAAAATGCAGAGAACAATGAAGATGTTGCCATAAAGAAAGTTGGAAATGCATTTGAAAACCGTATTGATGCCAAGAGAATTTTAAGGGAAATAAAACTTCTTCGTCACATGGATCATGAAAATGTAAGAATCTTTTTAAATGTGTTTTCTTCATTGATTGGCTACTGTTTTCGAAATTGCAAATTGGGTTTCTACTGTTTATGATTGATTTGATGCTTCTCATGGTATTCTGGAATCAAGGCATGAATTCGTAACTATCTTTTTTTGTTCATAAATAATATGTTGTATCTTTCTTTTTGTATCTGTTATGATTTAAGTTGAAACATTTTATGGGTAAACATGAATATGGCTGGATTTTATGATTCTTAAAAATCCAAATGGCCTTTACTTGGTTTTATAATCCTGAATCAATAGCTTCCATGGCCTTTACTAAATATTGATTATTATATTATGTGAAAAATGATTACTATTTTGCTTTTATTGAAACAGGTTATTGCAATTAAGGACATTGTACGTCCACCACAAAGGGAGAACTTCAATGATGTGTACATTATTTCTGAGTTAATGGATACAGATCTCCATCAGATAATACGCTCCAACCAGCAATTAACTGATGACCATTGTCAGGTCTGTTACTTCCTATCGTTGAGCCTTGACTGATTCTAGCTTAGCCTCAGAGTATTATTTTAAGGAAATTACAAGCTAGTGAGTGCAAAGCAAGAAAAGAAGTCGGGAAAAAAACAAAGCGATCTGGTTGTTGCTTTTATTGGTGTAAATTGACCTGTGTTGTTTATACACCTCTCCAACTGGATAGGTCATTAAAGAATAAACACATTTCAACTGTAGAAGGCCCCATACTAGCATGGTACTTAATTTAGGCTCTGACATGAACTATCAACAAAACATTTCTAGAGAGCTCGAACCTTACCTTTACAATATCCATACTCCCAGAAAGTGTGATTGTAATATGCTGGAAGGGACCCAACATGACCTTATGGACACATTTACGATTTACACATATGTTTTCCTTTTCAAATAGTAGGCCATCACAATGTAAAATGTTATAAAATATAATAAAAGAACACATTTCTGGTTTACACATATGTTTTCCTTTTCTGGTTTACACCTGGATACCCGATATATATTTTTTAGCTTTTTGTTTGCTGAAAGCATTTTCTCTCATACTTGCATTTAGAATGAATATTTTGGGTTTGTTGGCATGACATTGTGAAAACCAATAGTTAGTCATCTGTGGGTCAGTAGATTGCCCCTAGCATTTTTCAATTTACTCTTAGGGTATAACAAATTGCTTGATGCCCAGTTTATATGAAGTGGATAATCTAAAATTTAAATCTTCATAGGTTTTGTTTTAGTTGTTCGAATCAGCCTCCTTGCAAAAATGCAAGGGGAAGGCTGCCTAGAAATTCCCTTCCCCAGAGCCCACAACGTGTGGGAGCTTTCGGCACTGGGTACGCCCTTTTAATAGGTTTTGTTTTAGTTCCCTTTAAGCCTTGAGGAAAATGAAAAATTATTTTAGGTTAGGGGCAAAAACATCAATATCGATTAGAATACATCTTTTCAATTAAGTCGGATAGTAGATTACCATCTGGAATTATTACAATATATTGGTGCAAGTTATTTCAAATGTATTGAAACACTGACTGTTATTGGGGGGAAGAAAGAAAAACAAAGTCATCTCTTAAAACCTAAGATACCATTGTATCTAACTAGAATATTGTGCTTTCACAGTACTTTCTATACCAGTTGCTACGTGGGTTGAAGTATGTACACTCAGCAAATGTACTACACCGTGACCTCAAGCCAAGCAACCTGCTGTTAAATGCCAACTGTGACCTGAAGATTGCTGATTTCGGGCTTGCCAGAACCACTTCTGAGACCGATCTCATGACCGAGTATGTTGTCACACGCTGGTACCGTGCACCTGAGCTTCTTCTTGGCTGCTCTCAGTATACTGCAGCCATAGATGTGTGGTCGGTTGGTTGCATTATGGGAGAGATCATTACCAGAGAACCTCTCTTTCCGGGGAGAGATTATGTGCAGCAGCTTAAGTTGATTACCGAGGTATGATTTGTCTGTGGACTGGCAAGTGCCAATGATACACACACACACACACACATATATAGAGGTTGGCTAAGATCAAAGTGGTAGTTCCTGAGTTTGGTGCTACCAAATCTGTTTTGCAGTTTTCAAAGTTCAAATAGTTGATCTGAAGTGTTCAGCATGTTCTCTATATTAAAATGTGCTTGGGGACCAAATTTTACATTTTTTGAAATTTTTTTATTTTTTTTATGGATTTTTGAAAAACATTCTTTTTCAGATTTCTTTTTATTTATTTTTATTATTCAAAACACTGATTTTCAAAAATCCTTAAAAAATAGTAAAAAAATTCCAAAAAATGTAAAATTTGGTCTCCGAGCACATTTTAATATGGAGAACACGTTGAGCACTTCAGATCGACTATTTGAACTTTGAAAACCGCAAAACCGAATTGGTGGCACCAAGGCTCAGGAACTACCACTTTGATCTTAGCCAACCCCTCTCTCCCTCTCTCTCTCTCTCTATATATATATATTTTTATATTTTTGAACTTTCCACTCTTTTTTTTTCTTGCTGATCTACCATTTTTTATCTTTGTATCTTTTTGAACCAGTGTACCTTCTGTACCATCTTTCTGATGATTTTGTGGATATTCATGGGGTGTAAATGTCATGTCTTACCTTTATTTATTTACTTAGAAAAATATACCCTTGTATTTGTCATTTTTTCAACTAGTGTAGCATTGCTTGCATTCTGGAACTACAGTTCAATGTTCTTTTGTTTTTGTTAAAAAATAATAATATATTATCTCAAGATTAAATCAAACTAGAGATTAGCAGATTGCTGGTTTTCGACCTTTTTATGTTAACTTGATTGGATTGATCAAAAGTGGTTCATTCTAATGTCGATTCAAGTTAGATTGACTCAACTTTTGTTCAATCTTTGGCGACGATGACAAGCTCTTCAAGGTAGGGTTGAAATGTCGAGTATAACTTGCAGGCACATTTTTGCAAATATTATGAAAATCTTAGATGTTAGTTGCAAAAACTGGGAAATATTTGGTGTTACTTGCAAGTATGATGAGTAGTGTAGTTAGAAAAACAGAGCCTTATGGATTGTGGAGTTTTACATTGCTATTCTTGGAAAATGCAAAGTGATGATAGTTATGGCTGGCCTTATAAACTAACTTTCTTTTTATTTTTTGCCCTTCATCGAAAAGTTGATTGGCTCGCCTGATGACACAAGCCTAGGCTTTCTTCCAAATGATAACACAAAGAGATATGTCAGGCAACTTCCATGGTTCCCAAGGAAGATTTTTGCCCTTCAGTTCCCTACAATGTCTCCTGGTGCAATTGACTTGCTGCAGAGGATGCTTGTGTTTGATCCTAGCAAACGCATTACAGGTACTTCGCAATTGCATTAAATTCTTATTTACCTAGTTGACAAACAAAATTAGGAATATCATCCTTATAAAACACAAGACGGATATGGGAGAAAATTAAATATAGAAATAACAGAATTCCCTATGATTGTTTTTTTTTTTCTGAAAAAAATGAGGATCTAAGTATTTGTATACATGGATTCTCTTGACAGTGTAAACCCCATGTTGATAATTAATATTTCATTAGTTCACAACAAATTCTGGAGGATACTTTTTTCACAATTTTTTTCATCAGCACTTTTTAGAAGTGAACCCCTATACTATTGGCTTTAATGCATTGTAGTTGACGAAGCTCTGCACCACCCGTATTTGGCATCTCTTCACGACATAAATGACGAGCCTGTTTGCCCAACTTCCTTTGACTTTGATTTTGAGCAGCCCAACTTTACTGAAGAGAATATAAGGGAGCTCATTTGGAGGGAATCTCTAGCTTTTAATCCCAATCCCCCTTTTTAGGAAGATAAGAAGGTTTGTCCAAATGATATTTTTTTTTAAAGTTATTAGAGTTTCCTTCAAATGAATAATAGAAATATGTATAAGATCATTGTCAGTGGAGGGAGGAAATTTATTCATTGGAGTCTATACATATGATTTTGAAGGTTTTGTCATTACTGTTGATTGAAGAGGGGGAGATCACTAGGCATTTTCTTATTTTCACAATCTTTAAAAACAAAGACTAATTTTAAAATCCAACATTATCGATATAATCTTATATTATCCACATATCATGTCTATAAAATATGATGTGATTTGATGTATGTTTTCACCGTATATCAAGTAATTTAAAATTTTAACAGTTATGTATCATCAATACTTAAATTGCATGTTATTGGACTGTTAGCTTATCTATTTGTCCAATAACATATAAATTTTACTTTTTCAATTTTCAATTTTATTTGATTTTTTTTTTTTAAATCAGTTGTCAAGAATGTGAAAATAAAGTCAATCTTGCTCAAGTTTTATCGTAGTCGTTAAACTAAGCTTTTTATGATTGTAGGTGTTTTGAATTTACCTTGCTCAAGACAGATTGTGCAGCGAGAAATGAAGCTTGGTTAATGTTTTTGTTTTGTTTTTGTTTTCTAAAACCTGGTTGAGGTGGAGGAAGACTAGATTAGAGATCATATTAATTGCAAGTAATTTACCGAGTGATTTGTAAAGTAGATCAGGTTTGCAGTATGTAGTGCATCTTAGTTTATTGCCAAGGCTTGTTTGATTTTTAATTTATTATCTCCCCATATCACGGGTGAATAGCTGTAAAGTTTTCTGGAATGGATTCCCATATCTAATCATGATTCCAAAACAATTGGAGGATACATATTATCTTTTTATGTTATACATAAATTATCTTTAATCAGACAATTCGAGGTAGCTAGCAGCATTAAAATAGTGCTCCTGGCATTCGTAAAGTGCAAACTCTACAAGAAACCGTGTCAATAGCAACCCTTGAAGGGGCACTGATTGATGATAACCTTATCAATGGCAAGAGGTTCTTTGGGGAATGCACATGGTTTCCCAGGACCTTGGTTTCGGATCAGAGCACAAGGTGCAGGGGTGACACCGCTTGCCACGCCCTCGACATTTGTGCAATTCCATTGAATCAACTTTGATTCTATCACCTGGGCAGTCACATTCGACATGCAAATTCCCTTGAAATGATCATCTGGTAACCCTTCTAATTTAGCAACCATGGTTGCATTCTCAGCATAAACATTGCTATAGTTGATCCCGGTAACGTTGGGCAATGCTTTAGGGTCGAATTTATCATCCGGGTGCTGCCCGTAGTTACTGGTCATCCAAAACACCCACTTGATGGTGTAGAGATTCATTCCCTTGAGAAAAATGTCCTTGACATAACCTCCCCTGCCAACACCTGACTTGATGCGAACACCTGATTCTGAATTGATGGCTGTGATGTCTTCGGCACGAACATTCCTGATCCCACCAGACATTTCGCTACCAAGGGCTATGACAGCACTAGTGGGCGAGATGCATGTGAGTCGTCGGATCGAGATGTTCTCGCTTGGCATGCCGACAGCAATACCATACTGGTCCCAGCCACTCTTTACGGCAATGCAATCGTCGCCTGAGACTATGTAGCAGTCCTCAATACGGACTTCAGAGCAAGAATCTGAAAAGCAAATCAATCCAAGTTTTTGACGAGTTGTAGGATGCAAATACATTTTAATGCTCGTTAAGAAAAACAAGTATTGGTGAGCATTAGCGTACCCGGATCAATTCCATCAGTGTTTGGCGAATTAGTAGGAGCAAGCACTGTCACGCCAGAAAATATCACATTTCTGAAACGTTAAATAACACAAAACAGTTCTAGTGAGGCCTTTATATAACACAAAACAGTTCTAAACAACCGAT